>CM021101.1:61079869-61279461 GCA_007115665.2 Sequoiadendron giganteum | reverse complement strand
AAAATAGGAAATAGATTTTCCATTCAATTTTATCCCACTTTATTAGTTTGCAATGACACTATCTCTATCTCTTACATTACCATAAAAAATAGATCAATCAATGTATTGACTGCAACCAAGATATAATATGCATATACAACTATTGTATCAAATTCATAATAAAAAAAAGGAATAATAACAATTTGCACTATATTCTCAATAAATAAATGCTCAATAAATTTCTTCCACAACCTCAAAAACAACTTGTGAAGAATATTTGAAAAATAAATTAGAAAGCGTACTTGATCTATGACACTTTCAAGTTGGACTTGACACTTCACATTCAACCAAAATAACATCATTCTGTTGGGAGAGGTAGGGGTGCAATAAAACACAATGTCACTATTGTGACAAGATGGACAGAGAAAAAATAAACACATAGAATACGCACAGAGAATGCATAGTGACAACAGGTCTAAACAGACATAAATTAACTTTGCATATATTCCTTGTTTTCTTCAAACTACAAAAACTCAGAGGATATTCTTTGATTTACATTATCAACATAAAACTAAGCTATTTGGAAAGATGTCCAATGACTAGGTGCTACACTCACATTGAAATACATAAATTGCTACAATCCTATAGTTGCAGCTGAAAATGCGATGCGACTGATAAACATTCCTTTTGTGTTGTTGTCATCACCTTACTTTCAGCTGAACATTCTCATCACTACTGCTACAGACTTAACTTCAAAAAAACTAACTTCTACTACTACTTCTAACGAATAAAAAGCATTCCTTTTGTTTTTTCTAGCTCATAAGAATGAGCGTTTCATTCAAAATTCAAAATCACCTAACTCATTAAATGATGCAGGCTATAACAACTATTTTAAACTCAAAAACATGTGCTCCATTTCAAATTCAAATATACCTCGGTATGTGCAGGATCATCATGGAAAAAACATGCCCTTAAGTGGCAATAAAATTTAGAAAAATCAGAGTTAGGCAACTTGACATAAAAATTTGAATAAGTTATTTATATTATTTCAAAAATATGTAAGAAAATAATTTGTAGAAAATTGAATGTGGTTTCTAAACTACAAGTTTTATTTTAAAAAAAAAAATCTATTTGGTGAAAATTTGAAATTTCAATGCAGTAGTACTTAAATTTTAGGGAGAAAATAAGAAGTAGGTGTATGTCTGACCACCCCAAGCACAATAAAATGATAATATATTTTTATAATATTTTAGATATAAGTAGAGGACTCATGTCCCAATGTAATGCATAGTTTTTTGTAATTTTATTCCAAATAAATAATTAATTATGAATTTTTTATTACAACTTTTAAAAAATATAAAAACTCGTATGTCTGACCACCTTAACTTAGTGATAACTTCATGAAATTAAATTTTAATTTTTTTAATCCTATATTATGTGAAGCATAGAATGTGGTACATGTTTCAGATTCGAAAAATGTGATAGTGTTTGAAATCTATAGATGTTTTTCAATCAGCCTATCAATCAGGACTTTAGTCGTAATTCAAATAGAAAATGAATAATAATTATTTATTAAAATGAAATTAATGCATAATTTATATTGGTGGAAAGCTGAGAATCTCCTATAAAAACCCTTTTCATTTCATTAATTTTGGGTAAAAAAAATGTCATCAACCACATGGGCCATCATATCACTTACATATCGCCACTTTTTGGCCCATCACGATCTTGCACATACCTACCTACCAAAATAAATATTGAAAGTTTACGTTGGCTACAACTTGGTGGTCTTCATCTAACATGGGGACTAAGGTGTTTGGTCTACTGGCAGTAGAATATTAAATATTCCAACCCTCCCCCTTAATCTGCAAGTTCACTATCGCTCTCATGTTTCTTTTCGGAGTTGATCTCCGAAGCTATCCACAATGCCAAGCCTATCTCTTAGGCGCTCAAAATTGTCTCTTGGTAATGCTTTGGTGAAGATATTGGTGAGCTACTACTCGGATCTACAATAATGAAGTTCTATCTCACCTTGTTCTACCAACTCCCTTATGAAGTGATCTAACGAATCTCAATGTGTTTGCTTCATCTGTGGAAGACCAAATTCTTTTTCAGTGCTATGGAGGATACATTATCACAATGTATTACTATGTTATCAACTTATTGTTGCTATAAATCGGCAAGGATCCTCCTCAACTAAATATCCTAACAAGTTGTTGCATTTGTCGCTATGTGCTAAGAGAGACAATCGGTCGCTTCTTCAATGCCCATGAGATTGCACCTAATCCCATGTTGAAGAATTTCTTGTTGTGCTCTTCCTATCATCCACATTTCCTACCCATCATTATCTGTGAATCCATCCAACTTGAACTCATTAATTGCACTGTACATGATGCCATATCCAGTTGTTCCATTGGCATACCTCAAGATCATCTTTCCTTCTTGCCAATGTGTGTCCTTAGGTTCATCCATGAACCTAAAAATAAAACTTACTGCATATATTAAATCAGGCCTAGTTGATGTCAAATACATCAAACTTCCAACCATACTCTTGTAAAGGGTTGGGTTCACATCCTTACTATTGTTAATCTTGCTCAGTTTCAGACCTGTTGTTGTTGGTATGGGGGAAGGTTTGTCGTTATTCATTTTGAACCTCCTTAAAATTTGTTTGGCATAATTAGATTATGAAATGAAAATGTCATGTTGTGTTTTCTGAACTTCTATCCCAAGAAAATACTTCAACAAACCTAGATCCGTCATCTCAAATTCATTTTTCATCACCTCCTTAAAGTATGCAACTCTATTGTCATTGTTACTAGTAAAAATCAAATCATCTACATACAAAACAACAATTAAAATATCACCTTCAACTGATTTGATGTAAAGTGTGGGTTCGCTATTGCTCTTGCTAAAACCATTACTCAACAAATATGTCTCTATTCTATTGTACCATGCCCGAGGTGCTTGTTTCATCCCATAAAGATATTTTTAGAGCTTATATACTTTGTATTCTTGACCTGGGACTTCATATCTAGGTGGCTGCTCCACATATACTTCCTCCTTCAACACTTTGTTTAAGAAGGATGACTTTACATCCATTTGATACACTTTCCACTGATGTTGTGTTGCAACTGCTATGAATGTTCGCACTATTTCCAGCCTTGCAACTGGTGCATATGTCTCATCATAATCTATACCAAGTTGTTATTTGTACCCTTTTACAACAAGCCTTGCCTTATGTCTTTCAATCTTCCCTTTAGCTATACACTTTGTCTTATAGACCCACTTCACTCCAATCACTTTTTTTTCCTTGGTTAAATTGGTAAACTCCCATGTTTGGTTCCTCTCTATAGCATCCAACTCTTCATCCATGGCCTTACACCATTTCTCTTATTTCATCACTTCCTCAAAGTGTGTTGGATCACTATAGGAGAATAGTGCAAAATCCAAATTTTCATGAAAATCAGCATGTTGTGTGTTATCATAGATCTCCCTCACACTCCTTGTCCTTCTTGGCATCAATGATGCGAGTGTAGGATCTAAATTTGCTTCCGAAGTGTTGCTACTCTGACCTCTAGAGCTACTATACTACTGACTATCAGAGCTATTTCTCTGCTAAATTCTGGAGTTGCTAGATTGTTGTCTCTATTCAGTGTTGCTAGACTGTTGTCTCTGTTGAATACTGCCAGAGTTACTATTCTACTTCAAATCACCAAAGTTGTTGTTTTCTAATGCTCTATGGTAGTTTCTTCCCGAGATACTACTCTCTTGAGCTCCCCCTAAGTTTCCTTTTGGAGCTTCATCATCATCTAAGGGTATTGTAACTAAAATACCCATGGTGTCATCCAGCAATCCATCCCATGCTTCATTCTCAATAAGTATAACATCTCTATTTATCACAACCTTCTTGGTGATGGGATTGTATAATTTATAGGCTTTTTATTCCTCACTATAGCCTATGAAGATGCATTCTCCTTTGTCATCAAATTTCTACCTTTTCTCTTTTGGCATGAATGCACATGCGACACACCTAAAAATTATTAGGTGCTCAACACTCCATTTGTTGTTAGTCCACGCATCTTTTGGAATCCTATCACAGACAACCTTTGTGGGGAACCTATTCAACATATAGACTATTGTTGCTACAACTTCTCCCCAAAATATGCGTGACAACCCTTTTGCTTTCAACATACTTTCTACCATATCTTTAATGGTCCTATTTTTCCTCTTGACCACTCTGTTTTGATGTGGAGTATACTTGGTGGTGAATTGTTTGTGAATACCCTCATTCCTACAAAAAAAAAGGAATTCATTGGAGATGTTCTCTCCCCCTCTATCTATTCTAAGGGATTTGATATAGTGACCACTCTCCTTTTCAATTGCTACCTTAAACCATTTAAACTTCTCAAAGGCTTCTGATTGTTTCTCAAGAAATAGACCCATATTTTTCTGCTATAGTCATCTATAAAAGTCACGAAATATGTATTTCCAGCTAAAGTGGGGGTTTTCATGGGTTCACATAAATCTAAGTGTACTAACTCTAGTGGTGTTTTTTCTCTCTTAGAATATCCAGATTGAAATGGATACCTATGTTATTTTCCTAAAATGCAAGCCTCACACTTGCCATCAGGTTCTATAATGGATGGTAAACCCCTAGCCATTCCTTTTCTAGACAATAAACTTAAACTTGAAAAGCTTAAGTGACCATACCTTAAATGCCATAGTTTGGATGGGTCTTTGATGATTGTCTTGAATGGAGAGTGTTGTCCAACTGTCGACCATTGTGTGACTACTGTGAGTACCAATGAACAATGTTGTTGCCGACCATCTGTTGTTCTTGTTGCAGACACTATGTGCATCCTGAGAGGAAACATTTTGTTTCTCGTCATCTGCACTGCAACCATCACTTTTTTGCTACCTCCTCTATCAAATATCTTGCATTCTCCATTCTCCATCAAGATTTTGTAACCGTTTTGGACCATTTTTCCAATGCTCAATAGATTATGCTTCATGTCGGGGGCATAATAAACATCTTGGATTTTCTGCCTTTCACCATTCTTGGTTTGGATGTTGACTACACCTCTTCCCATCACAAGAACCTTCTCATCATTTCCCATATTGATTTATGTTTTTATACTATTGTCAATGGAGGAAACAAAATTCTTGTTACCACTCATGTGGTTGTTGCATCCACTGTCCAAGTACCATACTTCATCATTGTTGTGTTCAACAAGGTTACATACAATGAAAACATTTGACTGCTTGTCATTTTTGACCTTGTGCTCATTTGATACACTAGCATTTTGGCCTCCATGATAACACTACTTCTTTCTACACTCACTAGCATAATGGCCATATTTGTGATAGTAATAACACTGCACATTACTTTTGTCATTCCTTTGATTCGAACTATTGTTCCTCCTCTGGTACTGGTTTGCTGACAATGAGCTACTCATCTCCTCTATACTTTCAGAACATCCTCTTCCAAAAAAATTTCTTCCTCTACCTTTTTGACCTCTTCCTCAGTTGTTTCGTCATCTTCCTCGACCTCTTCCATTGGTCCGAGCTTTGAATGCTTGCTCTAGGGAAGGAGCAGATCTATTCAACCACTGCTCATGGGTTTGTAGTGAACCCATCAACTCATATAAAGTCATCTGAGACAAATCCTTTGCCTCTTCAATGGCAATGACTACATAATCAAGCTTAGTAGGTAGACTTCTTAGGATTTTCTCAACAATCCTTTGCTCTTCAATTGTTTCTCCATTGATTCTTAGCTGATTTACCAGGGTTGAAATCTTAGTGTTATAATCTGAAATGGACTCATTATCTTTCATTAGTAGAGTCTCAAAATTTCTTTTTAAGAGTTGCAACTTAGATGACCTCACTTTGTCAGTCCCTTTATAACTATTTTGCAATATATACCAAACTTGGTTTCCATAGTTTGATGCTTCAATATGTCGGAAAATAGTCTCACTCAAGGTTGTCTCAATCAAACTGAGGGGTTTTGCATCCTTCATTCGGGTCTCCTTTAATTGATTTTTTTTTTGCATTTGGGTCTGTGATATCATTGAACCCATTTGTGACCAACTCCCATAGGTCATTTGCAACTAAGATGGTTCTCATTTTCTTAGCCCATATTTTATAATTATGCCCATAAAAGTTTGGTGGTTGTTGTCAACCTTTGCTATCACCTCATGCCATATTTCTTCAAATTTGAGAAAACTATACAATGCCTAGATAACCTAAGTCTTTTCTAAAGACACCCACAATAAACTTAATGACTGACTGATTGCCTAGAAAAATAGGGCTCTGATACCACTTGTTGGGAGAGATCGGGGTGCAATAAAACAAAATGTCACTACTGTGACAAGATGGATAGAGTAGAAATAAACAAATAGAATACGCACAGTGACAACAGGTCTAAACAGACAAAAATTAACTTTGCATATATTCCTTTTTTTCTTCAAACTACAAAAACTCAGAGGATATTCTCTGATCTACATGAACAACATAAAACTAAGCTATTTGGACAAATGTCCAATGACTAGGTGCTACACTCACACCAAAATACATAAATTGCTACAATCCTGTAGCTGTAGCTGACAATGCACTATGACTGATAAACATTCCTTTTGTGCTACTGTTGTCACCTTACTTTCAGCTGAACATTCTCCTCACTATTGCTACAAACTTAACTTCAAAAATAATGACTTCTACTACTACTTCCAATGAATACCAAACATTCCTTTTGTTTTTTTTAGCTCATAAGAATGAGTGCTTCATTCAAAATTGAAAATCACCGAACTCATTAAATGTTGGAGGCAGTAACAGTTATTTCAAACTCAAAAACATGTGCTCCATTTCAAATTCAAATATACCTACCAAAATAAGTATTGCAAGTTTACATTGGCTGCAACTTCGTGGTCCTCATCTAATGTGGGGGCTGAGGTGTCAGGTCTATTGACTACAAAATATTAAATATTCCAACACATTGCTTATTAAATAACAAAATAATTTAGCTTCATTTAAAAAAAAAAACTCAACTTTATTAATCTCTAGCATTTGTCAAACACTTTTTTTTATTACACACATAACTCTCTTATAATTATAAATAGATATGTCAATTTTCTCCTATAAAAAATGCACATACTATGATATAGATAAAAAAAATATTCTCTCCCATTTCTAGCACTTTGTATATCCTACATTGCTCACTGTATTATATATCAATGATATTTAAACATTTTAATAATTATAGATACTAAAAATTAGTATTGTTAATCTAATACTTTTGTTTAGAAATTTCTACTATTAATTCATTTTCTTCAAACAATTCTATAACAGATCTGAAATCAAATTACAAATTCATAATCGTTCCTGAATAAAAAAATTCAAACTATTGTATAGATACATTCTTTATTCTTTCAATTTTTTTCCTACATTGTGCTTATTGTGTTGCTTGATTAGATTAAATTAGATTATATTATATTATAGAAGAAATTGATTTAAAAAGGTGAACCATAAATTCTATTAATGTACACTATTAATCTACACCCAACTTAATTTTTATATTTTTTCCACTTTGTAATCAACTATGACCTTATTAATGTGCTTGAATTTGATTTCAATATTGTAATATCTTAAATGACTTAAAATTTATATTTATTTTTTGATTTGTTTATTGGTAGCAGTAAGACATTGTTTTTCTCTTTTAAATCTATCTAAATTAAGTAAACACTTGATCCCATGGGGGAATTAGTGCCAATTGATATGTCGAAATTGGCCCTTTCCCAACTCCTTAGCTACAAATGTTGATGATGTGTGGATAGTTGAATCTCCTTGATGATATTTTGGCATAACCAAGCTATGAAATTGTGAAAATTATGAATACTTGAAGAGAAATGGAAAAAAATGGCTCTCAATGTGAAGAGAGTAACTTTGCATTAGATTGTGGATGTTGAATGAGAGGATCAATTTAATGAGAGATTAGATGATTTGACAATTTAGACTCAAATTTATGAGTTGATTTAAATCAAAATTGAGAGGAAAGGATTAATTAAATAAATGTTTTTGATTTATTTAACCAAAGGGCATGTTAGATTAAATTAAATAAGGTTTTAATGTATTCAATTTAATGAGAAGACTTTAGGGATTTAATCGAATAAAATAATTTATTTAATTAAAAGGGATTTTATGGTTAATTAAATTAATTTGATTAATTTAATCAATAGGGGAGAAAGAACTAATTAAATAAATAATTATTTATCTAATTAAGAGACATAAGATGATGATAAGCTGAGAGTGTGATTTAGGAAGAAATATTGTTAGTTAATCAAGATCAAATGTGCCAGATCAAATTGTATATTTTCCATTTCTACATTTTGCTCCTCTTTGAAGCAATGTACTTGTTGCATTAATTCAAAGAATAATCCGCTATGATTAAAGTTCAAATTTTTTCTTGATTTTTTTGAATGCCCCACTATTGCCCCAGTGGAAGGATTATGCTAGTATATTGCCCCCTCAAGAGATCGGACGAAAATTTTGATTTTTTGGATGATGTTGCGAAAAAAGAGGACAAGGTGCCCGATAGGTTCAAGAAATGCCCTAGAATGCCAAAAACAATGCGTTAAAATACCAAAAAAGATGCAAAATGGACCTCAATTGGACAAAAATGGGATTGGGGGACCAAAACCCTATTTAGATGGCCAAATTAGGTCAAAAAACCCTAATTTGCAAGCTCAAATAGACCTTGAGGGGTCACTTTCAATACACTTGCACACTTAGCCCTTTGAAAATTTCACACTTTGAGCTCTGAGTTCTGGTCAAGATGGCACAACGATAACTTCCTAGGCACATGTTGGAGAGAGTATGAGTGCATCAACGACTAGTCAGCCTCAGGACCTGTGGTATGTACCCCTTTCCCGACTTTTAATTTCTTGTTTTTCGTGCATTAAATAGGGTCCAATTTATTTTTAACTTGTGTAATGCTATATGGTGCCGCTAAAAATGATTGGTCGGCTCAAACTGGTCATAAATAGGGTTGCATATGCAAAGAGCATCATGTGATGCAGTTAGCAAATTAGGGTTTTTCCATCCAAACTTGGCCGCATGCACAAAGAGCGTCGTGCGACGTAGTTAGGGGAATATGGTTGTCAAAGTCCACCACGCGGTGCTATTTGGAACTTTACAAACATCACTATATTTGAAAATAGCACCGCATTTTCTATTTCAAATGCAAAAATTTGACACGGGTGGTAGATTTTTCTAGGAGACTTGATGCGATGGTTTCCCTTACGCAGGAGGAGCTCAATGTACTTCATTCTAGGGAGCACATATGGCCGCTGCTCAGTAGATTGCAAGGTATGCATGTGTATCTTCAGGAGTAGCTCGGTATTCTTGGCCTTTGGTATGTTGCATATGTCCATCCTATTCGGGCACACTTAAGTATGATGACTAGTTTGGCCGAGGGGTGGCATAGTGAGTATTCTTCCTTCCATCTTCCCACTAGCGAGGCCACCATCACCCTTGAGAATGTTTGGCCAATTCTCCAATTTCCTATTGATGGAGCCCAAGTGATTTATGATCCAGATGAGGGTAGGGATGCTTGCTTTGACATCATGGGCATTGATGAGCTTATCCTTTCCGATGGACAGATTGACCTAGAGTGATACTGAGGTAGAGCGCCCACCTATAGATTGATTTTTTCTACTATTATTTCTAGTCTTGTGGCACCTGATCGGCGTGGCTGATATTTTAGTCTGGGCTAGGGACTAGCATGGCATCGAATGTGCATTCACCGAGAGTGTTTTGCTTGGGGACCAATATTGATGGCCTCCATTTATAAAGATTTGCATGAGTTCACATACCTGGATAGTCAGGCCCTTGGGGCCGATGTTACTTTATTACATATCTAGGCATGGGATTGGATCCTAGTGCTCCATCCAAATGTCACACCAATTTTCCTCGACATTGATGATCTTGTTGTCTAGTGGTATGATGGGGCACAAATTCATTTTATTCACACTAGCACAGGTGGCCTTGCTTACTGGCGATAGGTTCTTGATGAGATGAGAGAGTTCATTTGGAGACCTTGGATAGGCATAGGCCCATGGTACGATGATGTAGATCAAATATTTTTTGCTCGGCATGATAGGTGGATGTAGGGTTAAGAGCATACCATGATATAGCGGTATCTCCCAGACAGGGTGGCCCACTAGTTTGGAGAGATGCAGGATAGGCTTGATGATCAGTACATGGCGATCTTCACCCGTACTACGAGAGGGATAGCATGGGGCCAACCCATCCCGACAGTTGAGGCAGTTTCCTCCTTTAGATAGTTAGTGGCTCGACCGTGGCCATATGATTAGGGGCCAACAGATGTAGGTGTGACTCTGACATACAAAGTATGGTTTAAGCCTCCCTTGAGATTGACAGTTCCTGGTGTAGCACTCCAATGATGGAGACCCAGAGGAAGAACAGTTGGTAGGGGAAAAGGATAGGGGGTAGAGGAGGAGGTGGACCACCTCCTTATCAGACACCTCCCAGAGACCCAGCATAGCAGTCACCTCCATGGGTAGGGGAGCAAGATGGTCAACCTAGAGATGGGGACAGGGTAGTCCAATAGCAACAACTAGTAGTGTAGCCAAAACATATAGACACACTGATCCATCAGTTGCAAGGTTAGATTCAGGTACTGACTACAGAGAGGGATGAGGCCCAATAGAAGGTTGTGTCAGTTACTGCTAAGAGCGACCAGGCACGATCTGAGAGGGATCAAGAGATCGGTCGATGAAGGTAGCTGGAGAGTACAACTTCATCATCTCAGGGCCGATCAGTCTCCCTATGAACGTATAGAGAGATAGTCAGAGAGGCCAAGTATTATCAACAACATTATAGAAAGGCAGTGCCAACCGCAGGCTGGGTTCCAAACTATTCTCAATAGATAGATATGAAGCTGCCAAAGGCACACAGTGATAGGCATGAGGGTGAGGGGCACAACAAGAAAGGTTGGCCTTTTGATTACAGACAGTTCCATTTTTTATTCATGGGCCTTGATTATTTTCCCCTTTTTGTACTATGTACCTTGGTCGTATACTTGATCCAATTTTTGTATCATGATAGTATATTCCTTGATGATATATATGAGATGGTTCACCTTTATGAAATGTCTAGCAATGTATGATATGCATTTTTTAATTTCCTATGTGCTATGAGATGTTTCTATTTCTTATGCTCATGTGATATGATGTATGCTTCTAGTGGATGTACTTCTTTTTGTATCTTTTCTATGCATTTTGATGATGATCCTATGAATGTAATGTATGCTAATGATGTTGTATTCATGTACAAATGGTAATGGATGCTAATGATTATGTATGATGTGAATGTAATGTAATGATTTCTTAAGATGCTTAGATTAAAAAATCTATATTATTCCTCATAACTTAAGGTAATGATATGATCTATATGATATGATGCGTGTTTTATGCTAATGATCCGGTGGATGCAGGGTGTATGCATTGGCGATGTTCTGATTAACTGTCATGATACCATTTTAGTATGGAAAGAAGATAGAAGAAATTTAGAGTTAGTGAATCACTTAGAACGATGGTGATTTTCATACTAGGAGTCGGGATTTTCAAAGGACCAATTACGTTATGTTTGATAACACACATAGGTACTATGCATCAAGGTATAAAAAACCAAGATGGCATTGTACCCAATGTGATGGACTTTGACTTGACAATCAGATAGGAGTATTCCTATTCACACTCAGCACACAAAACCTTATTCAAGATGTAGTTTAGACATTCTAAACATCTTAGACCAAAACATAGGAAAGAAAGCTTTTCTATGTGGTCAAAAAGATATCTAAAACATCCTCTCCACAAACCAACCAAATTACATATGACTAAGTTATTTTACAAGTGTATCCCACAAGCGCAGTAGATAAAAGAGACAATGATCCTTTCCCCATTCCTTTCTCTCTAAACCTATTTTTTTTAGGCATCATTGAGAGGTCCTTGGAATGAGCGCAAGATAAGATAAGTCAAAAAGACCAAATAAAGTAAACAAACAAGCTAATATTCTTCATACCACTAGCCAAGACTAAACTACTATGAGATACCTAATGCTTATGTCCATCATGGGAATGATTCATCCTAGGACATGTTGTGATCAGGGTTTTGGTGAGACTGATTGGATGATAAGCTATTGATACTTCGAGTTGATTAACTTTCATGCTTATTGATTTAGACTTAAGACTTTGATAATTAGGTGTTCACTTTTGAACCTACTAGACTTGCTTCTGACTGAATCACCAAAGGATGAAGGTGATAATTGATTTTATTATGAGTGATGATTATCACGGGTGAAAACGAGATGAAATGGATGCACCATTTTGGGTTTTGTAGATATTTTTAGGTTGTTTTTAGTATTTTTGAAATTTTTTAATGTTTTTAGATTTTCAAGATTTGCAATGAAAAGACTAACCTAAATACCTATCCTAGGGGTCTCAAGAACTTATCCATAGATTATCCTTGCTTACGTTATACATGCAGAGACCACGTAGTTCGATTGACGACAAACCTGACTCAATGATGAGAATGATGGGAAAATTGATTACCATTGTGACAGATGCCTAAAGGACTGACCAAAAGTGTCTTGGGGGATGATTAAAGATCAAGCTTTCCTACATTCAACCTCAAAGATGACATAGTTCGACAAAGGTGAAAGACTGACGAGACTGTATCATGATCTTTTTGAAGACTTTTCTTGAGATTTTTCTAATGTTTTTTTATTTTTGATTTTATCATGTTTTGGGGAAATCAAAATATACATGAATCTGATATGATGCAAGTGCAGGAACATGCCACCAATGTCATGCGATAGATTACTTTGATAAAGGTAGGACAAACTAACCACAGAAATATGCCAAGTAGTACTATGATGGAATATGATACAAGCACAAGATGAGGCTATGCTATGGGTGCAAACAGATGGATGGAAGGGAGATTAATGAAATGCGATGGGATGAAATGAGTGATTTGTGTAGATCTTGGTGGATAGAGAGTTCTTTATTTATGCTTGGTGCCTGTTTGCTAGGTTTTCACCAAGGTACTTGTCCAAACTGCCACCGAAGTGGTTTTCACTAGAGAATGATTTTTTCTTTACTGTTTTCAATCTTTTTTCCAATTTTTTCTTTTTCTTTTTCGATTTTTGTTCTTTTTGGTTTTTTTGTAGTCAGCAAGATGCCTATTTGCCAGGTTTTCATCAAGGTGACCATTTTTTTAGGAAATTTTTTGATTATTTTGTATTTTTCGATTCTATACCTCGCAATATTTTAGGCATAAAACTTTTTGAGATGACAATTGTTCATGGGCTCCTATAGAGGTTCGCCTTCTAGTGTTGACAATTAATAGGCCCCTGACTTATAGCTTGTTGTTATGATGAAAGGTCCCAACTAGTTGGGCTCAAATTTTCCTTTGCTTTGTGGATTTGGCACGTTGTTTTAGTTTTCTTTCAACATAAGCTTGCCAACTTGGAAGGTGTGTCGCCTGATATTTTTGTTGTAGCTCCACTTCAGGTAGTTTTGATAGACTTATAGATGATTGAGGGCATCCATGCACCATTCATTTAATAACTCCAGCTCACTCAACCTTGAAATCTAGTATTCCTCATATGTTATGAGGTTTTGTAATGATATTCTCAATAATGGGAGCTCAATCTCGATTGGGAGGATGGCTTCTGATCCATAGACCAAGGAGAATGGGGTGGCACCTATTAGTGTGCGGATGCTGGTGTGGTAGGCCCATAAGGCAAGATTTAGCTATAGATATCAGTCATGACCAGAGTCATTGACTATTTTCTTAAGGATTTTTAGGATGGTTTTATTAGTGGCTTATGCTTGGCCATTGCCTTGGGGGTAGTATGGAGTGGAAAAGTGATGTATTTTGAATTTTTTACTCAACTCACAAACATCCTGATTCTTGAAAGGTGTCCCATTATTAGAGATAATGGATTGGGGGACACTGTATTGAAAAATGAGATAGTTCAAGATGAACTTGAATATCTGCTTTCCAGTGATGTAGGTCATAGGAATTGCTTCGACCCACTTTGTGAAATACTTTGTGGCGGTAATGATGAATTTATGGCCGTTGGATGAGGTGGGTGTGATTTTTTCTATGAGATCGAGCCCCCATTGCGAAAAGGGCCATGGTGTGACAATAGGATGGAGTTCCTGAGATGGTGCATGGATGAGGTCTCCATGTTGTTGACATTTTCATGTGCCTCCTTTTCCATTGTTAGCTAGTAGTACCCAGTTCTTAGCAACTTCTTGGCCAAGGTCATACCGCTTGAGTGTGATCCGCAAGTGCCATTATGTACCTCTATTAAAGTAGTCAAGGCCTCCTCAAGATTTAAGCAATGTAAAAGGGTTCCCTCAATGCTCCTACGGTAGAGGGTTTTCCTAGGATGACAAAATGTAAGGACCTTTTGACAAAGGCCCGCTTAAGGTTTGGGGTAATGTTAGTTGGAAGAACTCCTATTCTTAGGTAGGTATAGATGTCTTGTTACTAGGGATCACCACGACCAATGAGTTCGCACACATATTCTAACTCTGGTATCTTGAATGTGGGTACGAGATTCTACTTTACCAAGAATTCATGTTTTGAGACATTGCAAGGGATATCTAGTAAGGATCCAATGGTTGCCATGGCGTCAGTTGCTCTATTGTTAGCCCTTAGTATCTTCTCAAAGGTGATATCAATTAACAATTCTTTGAGGCTTTCTACTAACATCTTGTATGGTGTGAGATTGTCATCCTTGGTTTGGTACTCACCATTGACTTGGTTGATAATAAGCTATGAATCCCCATAAAATTTTAGTGCCATGATCAGCCATTGTGCTGCAATTTTGAGACCTATGGTTAAAGCCTCATATTCTGCAATGTTGTTAGTACGTGGGAATGCCAATTTCTAGGATATAGGTATACAATCCCCTTGTGGGTTGATGAAGAAAAAACTAGCTCCTGATCGATGTTGTGTGTATGATTCATCAAAGTAAATATTCCAATGATCAGCTATGTTGAGATTAAAGATGGAATTGTCTTGAAATTCTGATATGAGTGGATTCTCTGAATAGATTGGAGCCTCTTCCAGTTGGTTTGCAATGAATTGTCCTTTGATTTCTTTTCGTTCAACATATTCAATGTCATGTTTTGATAGTATCATGACCCACTTAGCCATTCTTCCTGTGAGCATTGCTTTTGATAGTAGATACTTTAGGGGATTGATTTTGGCACTCAACTTGATCTAATGAGCCAGCATGTAGTGTCTGAACTTTTGGGATGCAAACATGACTGCTAGGCAAGTTTTTTCTATTGGTGTGTAGTTGAGCTCATGCCCTACCATTGTTCTACTAATGAAATAGATGGCCTGCTCTACCCCATTTTCATTGTGCTAAGCTAAAAGAGCACCAAAGGCTATTGTTGTTGCTGAGATATATAAAATCATTGGTTTTACGACAATGGGTGGCATTAATACTAGTGGCGCGAGTAGATATTCTTTGATTTTGCTAAATGCATGTTCACACTTTTCGTCCCACTTATATGCTACTCCCCTGTGGAGTAGGTGTGGATATGCAATTTGTTTGCTTGCTAGTTGTACTATGAACCTTTAGATGGATTGAAGTCTGCCCTACAAGCCTCTGAGTTGTTTTAGTGTCCTTGGTGCCTCCATGTCAAGCATTACTTTGACCTTTGCGGGATCCACCTCTATTCCCCTTATTAACACTATGTATCTTAGAATTTTACTTGTTGTACCCCAAAGACACATTTCTTGGGGTTGAGCCTAACCTTGTACTTCTCCAGTCTATCGAAAATGGAACTTAGTGCTGCTATGTGATTTTGTTTCTTCTTTGATTTGGAAAATATATCATCCACGTAATATTTGACAAATTTATGTATCATGTCATGAAAGATTAGTGTCATGGCCCTCTGATATGTAGCCCCTGCATTTTCTAGCCCAAATGGCATCATGTTCTAGTAGTAGGTGCCCCATGGACATGTAAATGTCATCTTATGCTAGTCCTCTTTTGCGATCATTATCTGGTTATACCCCAAGAAGCCATCCATCAGTGATAGCATCTCATTTTTGGTTGTAATGTCCCATATTATATCAATGTTAGGTAGAGGAAAATCATCCTTGGGACATGCTTTGTTGAGGTCTCTGAAGTCAGTGCAGATACAGATGCGCCCATTTGGTTTTGAAACTAACACCAGATTGCATACCCATTTTGGATAATCAATTGGGCATATGAATCCAACATCTAGGATTTTTTGCAATTCCACCTTGACTACCAAGGCTACTTGAGGATGCATTTTTCTATATTTTTGTCTAACTGGCCTTGCTCCTAGGTAAACAACTAAGTGATAAAATATGACATTTGGATCAAGACCTGACATATCAACATAGGTCCATGCAAATTTAACCTTTCTTTCCTTTAGAAATGCAACCAATAATTCTTGTTCTTTTGTCAGAAGTGACTCTACATAGAAGGTAATCTATGGTGTTGCCTCCATTCCCAAGTTGACAGGATTACACTATTCTTCCAAAACTATCGATTTCTCCTGATGCAGTTTCGTAGGGGGGAGATTGAATCCTTCATCTTTTAGCACCTCGAAAAGGTTTTCACTATTAGATGTGTCCTTTATTTTTACTATTCTTTGGATAGAGAGTGCCACAGTGTGGTTTTCACTTAATAACTCTGAGCTTTTTCTCATTCTTTTTATTTTCCAACTGAAGGACTCAATCATCTCCCCATAATATGCTTGAGTGTCCAGTGTGATGTCAAAAACAACCTTTTGATCTCCACATGGAACTGTATCCCTTAGTCCCATGAAATTTAAGAGTGCCTCATCATTTTCGAATGAGTCTAGAATTAGCGGTCCTCGTTGGTCATAGTCGATGAGTTGAGGGTATACTAAGTTGATTTTGTGATTTTTTTGGTTTGACTCAGTGGGTGAGGCACTAATCATAAGTAAGGTGAATTATCAAAGAGCATGGGAAGGCCTGTTATGGTATCCTCATCATCACTACTGGTGTAGACACTAGTTACATCAAAAGTCAAATTATGTAGGGGGAGACCTGTGCATATGGGTAGTCGAAGGGTGACTGGTGATACTTGAGGAGGGGACCTGACTACTCTATTAGGAGTACCTCTGCCATGTATAGTTATACCTGGAGGGGTACATCTGAGATGAAGGTTTCTCATTCTTCTTTCTACAACAATAGGCTCTAGTCATCCACCATTGTTTCTTCCAAGGCTTTCATTCCTATTATAGCCCATACCTATCATAATTTTCAACCCTCTATTGGTTTCATCCATGGGTAGAGTGGGGGTGGGTCTTTCATCACGGTATAGCATGCTTGAGATGTCTCCCTTATCCACATTTTCCTGACTTAGATCCCCCCAATGGTGGAATCCATAAGGATTTATCCTAACAGTGTAGACATGTGTTTCGTCTGGCTAAGGTTGCCCATGCAACCTAGGAGATTGTGGTAACTCTCCTACAACAAATGCATTCTTCTTCATTTTGTAGTCTTTGAACCCGTTGTCCTAGATCATGATCTTTATTTTAGATATATCAGGAATGAAGGGTGTCTTTGTCGCAGAAGTGGAGGCAAAGTTCAATGGGTTATGTATGAAGTTGATGGACCTTCATTATTTTTTGGAGCTTGGGGGATTTTATGAAACTTGGCCTCCAAGTTTTTGCAATTGGAAAATGGTTCTGGATCAGTATAGTGACCTCCTCATTCTTTTACATGAATTTGATACATGAATGAAATGTCAAGGTAATTTCCTCCATTCCATGGATCCATGGGTGTCCTAGGAGGATGTTGAATGGTAGGTTGAGATCAAGTACTTGACAAGTGGTTTCCATAGTTGTTGGTCCCACTTGGATTGGGATTTTTATAGTGCCTTGGGACACTCTTTCTTGATCATCGTATGATCTTATGGTGATGTCTTTGTTCTTATCAATAGAATCCTCAGATAATCCCAAGTTCTTTACGAGTTTGAGTGAGCACACATTGAGGTCTGCACCTCCATCTAGCAGGACCCTTTTGACTTTATTTTTTTGAATCAACACTTGTAGGTGAAGTGCACGATTGTGAGATGGTTGGGCAGGGAAATCTTGATTAGAGAATGTGAGGAGATTTTGGGTACAACTATGTTACCAACCATAGCCTGAAACTATTCTATATCAAGGGTGGTGGAGATGGTGGATGCAACTAATGCTTGATCAAGGATTTTCCTATGGGCGGCAGAGATTTTCAATAATTCCATGATGGAGATTTAGGTGGGGGTTCTCTTTAGCTGGTCAATGATGTTGTAATCATAGGGAATGGCTTTTGTATTTGAAATTGGGGTCTTAGATGGCTATGATGCCCCTGCAATAGTAACCTTGCCACCATGTGTGGTGAATCCACAATTGACATTGTCTCCTTTGATGTTAATGACCATGACCATCTCATCTACAAATGCGACAATGTCCTCATACACAAGGTTTGCACTAGCATACTTTTGCTTCCCTTTGTTGTTTCCTTGATTATGATTTGGCATCAGATTCATGTATATTTTAAGGTCCTGATTTTTAGCTGGTTGTTCAATGTTTATGATCTTGTCCTCAATGAGGTCCTAGATGATATTCTTTAACCTCATGGAATTTTTGGTTGTGTGTCCCTTGATTTTGTGAAAATCATAGAGGAGATTTTCATTGTACCATGGTGGTTTTGTCATGGGTTCCACGTAATGCTCAGAGTTGGAGATTTTGATAAGGTTTTCCTTGACCAACTTCTTCATTATGGATTCAATTGATTCTCCAAGGGCAGTAAATTTCCGCTTGGGAAAATATTTGTTTTGGGGAGGTGGTCCTTGTTGATTACCTACGTTATTGATTTGGTTGTTGGGAAGTGGTTGTTGTTGTGCCACTATGTTAGTTTGAAAATTATTGTGATTATGATTCTGTGTTTGATTGGTCTGGATGTTCTTCTTAGAGGCACTAATGACCACTTTAATGTTGACCACTCTGTCATTCATGATATTTTTGTTCCTCAACCATGTTCGAGGTTTATCGTTATAATTATTGGATGAACGGTTATCCTATTATGGAGTAAATGTCAATGCACCTCCTCGCGTAGTAAGGGATCTTTCAATATTGAGCACCTTTGGGATCAATTGATCGTACGCTGTGATGCATTGCATTTTTAAGTAGAATGCCGAGTTTTCATCTAGATTGGATATGATTTTGCAAACTTTAACATTGTTCTTTTGGCATAGTGCACTTGCTCTGATTAGCCTTGGATCGCCATATTTGCAAGAAGGATGTGAATATCTCTCCTTTTGTTTGCTTGAGTGTTGATAGTTCTTCCAAACTAACATCTGCACCCATGTTGAATGCGTATTTTTTAACGAAAGCTTCCACAATTTCTTGGAATGTTTTAATGCCTATGGGAAGATGAGAAAACCATTCCATGGCAAGACTAGTCAGACTTTGAGGGAAAAGTCACATTAGATATGTGTCATCGTATGCGACCTCCATGCAATGTACTTGAAACTCCCTGACATGGTTTTCAGGGTTTCGCATCCCATTGTACTTATCAAATTTGGGGATCTCAAATCCCTTTGGGAATGGTAGCATTGTAATACTTCTGTCAAATTGATAGGGGCACAAGTTGCCTGATATTAATGTTGTTTTTCTTGCTTGGAGTTCCAACACTTGCTATGAGAGTAGTTTGATTTCTGCTACAACATCGTTTTGCAGATTAGGAGGTGGGATGAATGTGTTTTGAGGTGTTTGTAATGTTTGATTGATGAGAGGGGTATTTATGGGTGTTTTCTACAAGCTTTGTTGTGTGTTTAAGGACTATTGATATGCCTGCATTTTTTTCAACAACGCTTGTTGTTGATCTTGTTGTTGTTGTTCCAATGAAGCTTGTTGTTGGTCTAGCTGATGTTGTTCTCATAAAGCTTGTTGTTGGTCTAGTTTTTTTTGTGCCAATAAAGCTTGTTGTTGGTCTAGCTACTATTGTGCCAAAAAAGATTTTTGTTGGTCTAGTTGTTGTTGTGCCAACAAAGCTTGTTGTTTAGCTTGTTCCTAAAAGTCTTGTAGGGCTTGTTTGTATGCCTGTTGATGAATTGCTTGCAACTGTGCATGGTATTGTTCTTGCACTTGTGGAGCCTAGTGTTGTGCTTGAGCCTAAGCCTGTGCTTGTTGGGCTACCTACACAGCTTGTGTACCTTGCTGGGCTTGTGCCACTTGTGCAACTTGTTGGGTAGCTAGTCGTGCTTGCGCTTGTTGAGCAGCCTATTATGCAACTTGTTGATTTTTCTGAAATATCCTTTGATGATTGGCCTTTTGGACTACCTGAATCATTGTGATGAATGAATTCATCACTTTGGCTTTTGGTGGGATTGGTGGTGGATTGGGAATGGTGCTACTCATTGTGGTGGGCAGAGGGGTTGCATTGGTAGTCGGGACTTGGGTTGTTGGTGGTGTGGTTGAGATACTCGGTCCCTAGAAAGGTATGTTTTGAGGGATTTGGGGACCGATTGATGTATTGACTGTGGTGGCTTGAATGATTTCCACCTATTGTTGTGATGCCACTACCAAAAGGAGAGGATTTGATGTGGTGGTCAAATTGCCTTGATTTGAGAAGCTAGTGGTGGGTAGGGGGGGAAGACCCAACCCAAGAGGTGATACAATTGTAAGCGGAAATGGAGGGAATGATGGTATGTTCCCTTGGAAAAGTGATGATGAGAATGGGTTAGTGACTCCCATTGTTCCTAACAAACCACTTTCTCCTTGCGATAAAGAAGTTTGTATGTTTAGCGGATAGGTTGGTGTTTCCCGAAATGATGATGAGTTTGTGTGATTATGGAAAGTAAGCGGGACATATGGGTGTGACGGATTCATTGGGACAAATTTATCTGGTGTGGTGTTGATATTTACCTCTCTATTATTAACAAGGTGATGTTTTTGCAATTCATGAAACATGGCACTTCCCTTGTTAATAATTGGTGAGGTTAGTGTGATTGTTGATATAGTTTGGGGGAATTTCTTGAGTGATGTTTGGAATTCGCATTGGGGTTATGCTTGCAAGAGGCCTCTCTACACTAGTACTTACATCAAGGTCAGAAGGGAATTGGGCCCCTCCTTCCATCAATGTGCATATGTATAGAGAAGGATTGAGTTTTTGCATGGAATTAACAATTCTATTATTCTCTAGATTTTAAATCATTTCAGTTATTTCCTTGTGTGTCATTCCCAAGTCCTCGTGCATGATGTCCTCTTCATAGTCTTCCTCTTGAGGAATTTTTGATGGTAGAGAAGAGTTGTTTAGGGGATTTATCGATCCCGCAAGGTTTATTTCGGATGTCATTTGACTCAAGTCACTAGAAGTATATGTTTCTTTGGTATTTTCCATGTTCCTCTTGTGTTGTGATCTTGTTTGGACCATAAAATAGAGACCGTTTGATCTTAATCTTTAGGTACAAAAAGAGAAGAAATAGGAAAGTCCAAGGATCAAAAGGGATGATAATGGGGATGTGATAGATGGATGATGTGGATGAGTGAAACTCTTGAAGAAATTTTAGGGCTGATGCTAAAAATTTTAAGGCTTGGATTTATTTTGATAGTTTGACTAGGTGTGTTAATCCAAACAAGATGATTTTTAACTTGTAAACCCTAGGAAGTTATGTTATCCTAGAGAAAACCTGCTCAAGAGAATGAATTGGCTACGTGTGTTAAGCCAACCAAAGTGATCATGAACTAGTAGACCTTAGGAAGTTCTGTTATCCTAAAGGTAAATTTGTTCAAGAGAATTGATAATTCGACTAGGTGTATTAAGTCAAATAAAGTGATGTTGATTTTGCCTTTAAGTTTAGCAAAAATGATGTTTCAAAATTCTCAAAAATAAATTGGTGGGATGAGATTTGATTGATGGAGAGACGGATGATAGTGATGATTTTGATCCTAGAATTGACCTAGACAAGACTCTTTTTTACAAGACCTCGGTAATGAAGAACATGCCATACTTCCTATGTGAAAGAAGAAAACCTTTGAAAAAGAGTTGGATTTTGCTGACAATATAAATCATACAAACTTGGATTGTTCTTTGAATATTTCTTGTAGAAATTATACACCAACCTTTCTCTAACTTCAAAAATCCTTTTGAGACTCTCCTCACGAGCTTTTAGGTTAGTCTACTTGAACTTTTGCTTTTGGATTTTGACTTTTCAGGAAATCATTTGAGGAAACACATGTGAGGTCCAATTGTCTTTATCTTTGCTTAATGATTTTATTTTACCAAAAGCACTTTCTTGATTTATGATTTCAAACTAAATTTCTATGTCTTAATCTCTTTTCATTCCACAAGGTCCATTATGTGAAAATCAAGGTTTCAAGAGCATAGTTTCCTAGGTTGACTTCGATGAAAACAAATGATGATTAAATCCAAGAGCTTAGAAACCTCTAAGGATAAAATCCCTAGGGAAAGCAAGAGCACATGTATTTTTCAAGGGTATTTGTTTCCTGCAAAGGGTTTAAAATTTTGAATCTTTTGTCAATGTTTGTTTTCAATATTTTAGAACCAAGCATTGTGTTTTGATTTCAAGAACATGGACAATTCCTAGACTGAAAAGACAGTATTTGTTGGGTTCCCACTTGGATGAATCCAGCTACACATATTCAATGTGAATGATTAGACGCTTGACCACACAAGCTCCCCCTTATAGTGCACTCACTTCTCAAGTCATCCAAGCATCAGTACCCATGAATCTCCCATGGCATACTTTTCATCTCTACAACAGAACCACATGTATAGCGTGGGGTGGCTTCAAAGGACATGACCTTTTGCACCAACAAATAGATAGGATTTTGGCCTTTGCTAAACAAGAGGTTTCAATGTAGGCATTCCATTCCTGTGGGACTATCTAGTATAGTGAGAGACCATTGCTTCCCTTTTCAACAGAATAATCCTCATGATTCATGAACTTTCCTCAAGAATCCACACTTATATACTGGTTGGAAGTCGCTTGGCTTTAGCATGTTCCCAGTTGGGTCATTCCCTTGGGTGATTATTTTTTCCCACAAGGTAGGCCCGTTTAGATAAAGAAAATAAAGAAAGCATATCCTGTAGTTGAATTGACCTTCATTGAAAAACAAAGGGAGAACACTCGCAATATACCATGATCACACTCGCAAGATTTTTTGTTCAATTTTAATTCAAAAAATGAAGTGTGGAGTCAATTATTTTATTCAGCTTAAGATCACCAAAAGAGATTTTGATTCTCAAGATCATCATGATGCATGAGAGAAGTGCATACGTCCTTTTCATGATATTATTTTGAATAAATAATTAAAAGACAAAGCAAAATGAATTCCTTTTAAAGCACTAAATAAAATGTGAAGTTTGTTTTTTTCAATTGTTAAACCTCAACCAAATCTAGTATATTGTTCCTAAGGTTCTTTTTAGGCCTTTTTCAAACTTTAAAAGGAAATTTATTTTGTTCTTTTTAGAGCCCAAAAGAAAAATTATTGTTTCCTAAGGCATAGAAGATGAAAAAATTCCTTTTAAAGGAGATTAAAAACTCTCTAAAAGTGTTAAACAACACTAGAGTGTCAAAAAAAATTTGTATAGGATGAGGTTGATGTCCCAATGGAATATTCTTTTCTCCCTTCCTCTCTTTTACTTGCAAAATAATCAAAACTAGAAGATGCAAAGACAATAAACAAGTCAAGAAATCAAAAATCAAAAAACAAAACAACACATGCTAAAAAAAAAAAGATTTAATTTCCTTCCTATCAACCAATGGCGTAGTTAGCATATGAGGTGCAGTTTGGAAACTCAGTGGAACAATATAATGCCATAGTTTGACTAAGTGCGATGCTCTATAGGAAACAGATAGAGCGATTATGGCGGAGTTTTACCAAGCGACATATTTTGCAACTCAAGAATCTGTGACAGAGTTTAAAATTTTGAATATTTTGAGTGGGAAAGTAGGTGCGGTGTGGTTTACAAAGGTTTGGTGCAATATGGCACCATATATATGAAAGTGGTGCAATATAGCACCATGCAAACTGTCAGCAGCGCAGTTTCTTGTGTGCATAAAAAAAGTTTTAAAAGCGTGAAATTTCAGAAAAATGTGATGAAATCCTTGAGATTTTTCCTCCTAGCGCCAAAATCTGAACCCTAGTTTCATACCTGCACATAAGTAACAAAAAAACACATTATTAGATCAATATGCAAGGTGAAATAAGGATTCCCTATGAAATCCATTTACAAAACTTAGATAGAAAGGAAAATGAAGAAGAATTCTAGACCAAATTAAATCTATCTAAATTAAGCAAACACTTGATCCCATGGGGGAATTGGTGCCTATTGATATGTCAAAATTGGCCCTTTCCCAACTCCTTTGTTGAAAATGTTGATGATGTGTGGATATTTGAATCTCCTTGATGAGATTTTGGCATAACCTAGCTATGAAATTGTGAAAACTATGAATACTTGAAGAGAAATGGGCAAAAATGGCTCTCAATGTGAAGAGAGTAACTTTGCATGAGATTGTGGATATTGAATGAGAGGAAGAACCTTTCATTTATAGATTTCCAAAATGGAAGCGAGTGAAATGGAGCAATTTGGGATCATTCAACATCCAATGGCCAAGTGCCACTTGTCAAGATGTGAATGGTTGAAGGTTGTGCACATTTTGGCCAAAGTGCCAATAAATGCAATTAGGTGGAATTTGAAATTGTGGAAATGACATGTGAGAGGGAAAAAGGAATGAAATAAATTCCACTTGGCTCAATGCACAAAGACATGTAAGAGGAGTGAATGCTTTGTTGGAAGTACCCATCCACTTCAATTTTTTTGAATTCAAACTTGAGGGAATATTCCTCCTTTTTATTCCATGTTGAGAGAAAATAGGTAATTTAATAAATCAAAGTAATTGATTTATTGTGCAAGTTGCATTCCCTAGCTGATTTTAGTGGTTGGGATTAAATTAATCAAGATTTGATCAATTTAATGAGAGATTAGATGATTGGACAATATAGACTCAAATTTATGAGTTGATTTAAATCAAAATTGAGAGGAAATGATTAATTAAATAAATGTTGTTGATTTATTTAACCAAAGGGGATAATGTTAGATTAAATTAAATAAAGTTTTAATTTATTCAATTTAATGAGAGGACCTTAGGGATTTAATCGAATAAAATGATGTATTTAATTAAAAGGGATTTTAGGGTTAAATAAATTAATTTGATTAATTTAATCAACAGGGGAGAAAGACCTAATTAAATAAATAATGATTTATCTAATTAAGAGACAAAAGATGATGATAAACTAAGAGTGTGTTTTAGGAAGAAATGTTGTTAGTTAATCAGGATCAAATGTGCTACATCAAATTGTATATTTTCCATGTCTACAGAAGGTTTTTCTGTTGAGGGGAAATAACCAAGATCCTTAGGTTGTATAGGGACATGGATAATTTTTTCTATAGCATCACATCCTCTCCTAAGTCGCTTCATAAGTCTTTCAGGTTCAGAGTTGGCCTTGATTATACACTTTGTCATATATGTGAGCAATTTCATTGTAACTCGATTGGTGTGAAACGTTGTTCTTAGGTGGGTAAAGGATGAGTTTGGGTTCTTTTAGATTTTGTGGCTTGTGTGATGTTGGGTAAAGAATTAGAGGATTCTTAATATGTACCGCAAAGTATGTGTGAGATTCACTGATCGAGGGGGATCTAATGGACAATTTCACATTCATAACCTCAACAATCTTGGTTTGATGTGTCCCTAAGGAAGACATATTAGTTTCTTGCACCATAATTGTCTCCCTAGAAGGAGATTTTGTAGGAGAATGATTGGTTCTTCCAAAAAAACTTCATTGCAAGTAAGGGAGAGATTAATGGTTGAATTGTCTTGTTTCATAATGTTTTCCCATATAATATTCTCATGACTCTCATCAATTGGATCTTGTGACACCATAATATCATTTTCACCAATAAGAAAGATATTAGGTATGTGCAGGATCATGATGGGCCAAATAGTGGCGATATGATGGGTATGTGGCTGACGACATTTTTTTTACCCAAAATTGATGAAATGAAAAGAGTTTTTAAAGGATATTCTCATCTTTCCACCAATATAAATTATTATTTACTTTGAGTTTAATAAATAATTATTATTCATTTCTATTTGCACTACGAATAAAGTCTTGATTGATAGGTTGATTGAAAAACATATATAGCTTTTAAACGTTATCAAAAAATTTGAATAAAAAACATGTGTCACATTCTATGCTTTGCATAATATAGGATTAAAAAAATAAAAATTAATTTCATGAAGTTTTGACCAAGTTAAGGTAGTTAGACATACGAGTGTTTATATTTTTTAAAAGTTGTAATAAAAAATTCATAATTGATTATTTACTTGGAAAAAAAATTACAAAAAAATATGCATCACATCGGGACATGAGTCCTTTACTTATATATAAAATATTATAAAAAAATAATTATCATTTTATTGTGGTTAGGGTGGTCACACATACACATACTTCTTATTTTTTCCCTAAAATTTAAGTACTATTGCATTGAAATTTCAAATTTTCACCAAATATATATATATTTTTGAAAATAAACCTAGTAGTTTAGAAACTAAATTCAATTTAATACAAATGATATTCTTAAATATTTTTGAAATAATATAGATAACTTACTCAAATTTTTACCTCAAGTTGCCTAACTCTAATTTTTCTAAATTTTTTGCAACTTAAGGGCCTATTTTTTCCATGATGATCCTGCACATACCCTATTAGGAGAGGGGGGAATTTGATAGTCATACATAATTTCATCCTTTATCACTAATGTCTCACTCTCTTGTGCCATAATATCTACCCTAGTAGGAAATATTTTAGGAAAGTGACTAACAATAGGTTCTTCACATTTCCAGATTATATTTTGTGAATTAGCTTCATCACAAATAGGGGAGACATCAAGGGAAGGACAACTATTATTTTCATGTGTGCCAATGATTTGGTCCTCTTGTTCAAAGAGACCCTTCCAAATGTTAGGAACATTAGGAAGGAGATAAATAATGGATAACTCTCAATCATTTGATTTGTTGATACCAACATATCCTCCTCACAATTGTGCTTTCTGTGATCATTCATGATTATATCCTTATTCATTAAAGAATTATCACAAATAGGGGAGGTGTGGGGAGATGAATGGAGAATAGGTAAAGTAGTGGCCATGATCTCAACTTCATGTGTCATAATTTCTTTCGAAGGGGGAGGAGGAGGAAGACAACCAAGACTTGCATGATCTTCAATGATTGTCTCTTCTTTCACCAAGATACCTTTGTCACCAATGGGAGAGATATCAAGAGAAGAACAATTGGAATTATCATGATTATCGATGCTTGCATCCTTTTATGTCAAATATTTAGTGGATGATCTAGGTGAGATGAAGTTTTCAAGGGATCCATCTAACATGTCAAAGTCATCTCTACTAAAGGGTTTGCATGATGTGCTAAGGCTAACCATTTGTTTTTTTTTTGTGATGTTTTTTAGTTTTTAGTTTTTGTTTGCAAATATAATTTGGCCTGATTGAAATATGAACTAATGCTAAAATTGAAAACTGAAAGAATTTAATTTTATCCACAATTGCAATTAATGTAAAGAATGCTTATTTCTAATAATTTAAATGTAATAGAAGTTATGAAAACTTAAAATGCAATGTAAAGACATAGGATGAAATGCAACTTTTTCAGATTTCACACAAGGTAATGTACTGATTATATTATGCACTAATCTGAAAATGAAATGTTGTGAATGAAAAAGTGAGATGAAGCAATGCATGAAATTGACCAATTTAAGCTAGATTTAGTAAAATGCATGTAAAAAAAGGTCAACCCACTAATACATATAGTTAATGGAAGAAAACATAAGCTTAAAAATATTTTTTTCAGTCCTGTAAAAGGCAGTTTCAGGGGTGAAAAGGGACTAAGTCGCCCAAGGTGGCAAATGAGTCCCAATGAGGATTTTTTTCAGATTTTTTTAATTTTTTTGATTTATTTTTATGTTATTTGTGTTGTATAATATAGACCTAAGATGAAAATGCAGAATTTTGATGATTTGCAATGCAAAATGCAAGCTATATGAGTTTTTCACAAATGCAAAATTTGAAACCCTATTATGCAACTTAACTAATGCAAAATGCAATGAACGCTAATTCTAGGATGATGATAGACTCAAAATTATATAAGAAGGTATTTGAAAAGTAGGTTCACCAAAATGTAGCAAATATTTTTGTCACCTCTTGCACCTCTAGGGTTTTGCACCTAAAAGGAGAGAGACAAAGATAAATCACTCCATTCAAGAACAAACCCTTGAGATTGCAATGCAATAGAGATTGAAATATGTCAAAGGAGATTGTTCCTAAGGCTGGAAGTTGATAAAGAAGATAAACTATGGATGCAAAACTAAGGAAATGTAAAGTGATTGAAAACACATTGTGATATGTAGAGAGACCTAAAAAGATGAATAGAAATGCAAATAAAATAGAACAAGAAAGTAAAACAAAAAACATGCACTTGATAATTGGAAATTTTTGGAGATGAGCTCTAGAAATGCTATTGATTATGAAATTCTAGCCTATTGGGACTAATTCGCCATTCTGGGTGACCTAGTCCCAAATCTGGAAAATTGCACCAGAACCCGTTTAAGCCAAATTGGTATCTAAATTTGCAGAAATCTCTTAAAAACCTATACAATGTGACTAAGTTTCCACAACTAGAGGAAGTGTCCACTTTGACTTTTTTGAAGATTTGAAAGGGGAATCTGTAGCCCCCAACCTGCACTTCTACTCCTGATAAATTTTTGGATCTAAAACTATAAAATTCAACCTATAGGTATTCCCCAAGCTTCTCTTAGGGTTTTGACAACCTTGAAGGGCTTTGACACTTTTATGAAAACTTTTCAATCCTTTCTCTTTGAAAAATCTACAAACACACAAGGAAAGAGAGAGAAATGTTGAATGTTAGGGCATGGGGGTTTGCCTTGGTCAAACCCCATTTAGGTAATTAAACCAAAATGATGAAATAATATAATGGAGAATGAAATGTAAAACAATTCAATTATAAAGTTTCCATTAAGATTGATCTTGAATTTGTGCAACAATGGTTGAAGAATCTTCCCTTGAATGCTTAAGAAATATGTCTTGATGACTTAGAATGCTAAAAACCTAGCTTTCTTGGCTTGAGATGGAAGATGAATGATGATTGAGTCTTGAATTAGGGTTTAGAGGCTTGTATTTATAGGCAATCAACCTAAAATTCTTGTTAATTTGATCCCCAAGGCCGACATGGAGAAAAATAAACATAAATCCTATTTTTTCCCACTCAAACCATGAAAATAGCTCAAATAGGACTAAGTCACAAAGCTAGGAAGCTTAGTCCCACCTGGCTGGGACTAATTCACCCAGATAGGTGAATTGGTCCCACAAGGGCTCTTTTGCTAGTTGGGATGTCAAGAAATGCATATATTAAGTTTATATGTTGATTTAGTCGAGTATTTGATCAAAATAAGCCTCAAGATACACAATATGGGGTCATAGGGGCCTATTAATCATGATTTAAATGTGAATTAGGGATAGGGTGTCTAAAATAGGACAAAATTGTCTCTTTCTTCAAGAGTATACAATTTTCAACATTACATTAACAATTTTTTTAAGGAAAATACAATGTCTATATGTGGCATTTGTTTAAATTTGTAGCCAAAACTTTTATATTATTTTTTATTTTTTTTACTATATTATTAATCCAAAAAATTATGAAAGAAGAGTGATTTGGATTGTTTTCACTTAATAATATTTTCCTTCCTATGTGATAAAAAAATTTCATTAATTCATAAATGTGTGTGAAAGAGAGTGTGTTTTAAAAGAAGGTTTCAAAATTCTCTTTCACTTGTGAGATATAAAATTCATTTGTACATTAAAAGAGGTAGGCTTCTCATTACCTTTCACTAAAGTTATGTTTTAAGTTAACTTTACTTCCCTTTTGGTTATTCTTAAATCACATGACTATAAAGAATTTATATTTTACTCTCTTATTTGATATTTGTAGCACAATGGTGTTGATACTCCTCTCAGTTTAATGCCATCTCTATCTATTGATGTTGTTTATGCAACCGTTTCTATATATTGTTGTTGTTGTGGCCATCTCTATATGTTGTTTTATTTTAAAATTTTATTTAAGCCTTGGTTGTTATGATTCTTATTCTTAGTCCACCTTCTATATTATATTAAATGTGTCACATTCTATTTATTTCATGTCTTTTTCTTCCCAATATATCTAATATCCCCATTCTATATTTATTGATAGGGGGTCTAGTTCTTCTAGATAGGGATGACATAATCCCGATTCATTCTAGATAGGGATTACATAATCCTGATTCCTTCTAGATAACCACTAACATCATGTCATATTTCTTTCACCTTTGTATTTTGATGCTATAGTACTGGCATTTGGGTCTGAAGCTCTGGTCTTGACATTTGGGTTCATATTCTGATGCTCTTGTCTTGAAATTTGTGTTAGTATTTCAATTCTTTGGTCCTAAATTTCATCTCTACATTCTTTTCATTTATGTTTCAGGTGTTCAGCTTTCCACTCATACACATTTTTTAAGCCTATATAAGGAACAAAACTCCTTGTATTTAGCCTTTGTTGTTTGTTTCAAAGGTTTTGTTTTGTGAGCGGTTGAGAAAACTAGGATTAGTGCTCTCAATGGGAAATGAGTAGGGAAAAAACTCGAGAGAAAAATCAGGCACAATTAAAATGGAAGTGGAATGAAATGATCAACATCATCCATATGGGAAATCCATGAAAATGAAGAAACTACCCAGAATTTAATCTTAAACTAGATAATTCAAACAAACTAACAATAGAAATAATATCACTAGTGCTAAACACATTCCCTTATAGTTTTGATGAATTCCACAATCAAAAATATTTACACAATTAAAAACTATAGGTTTAGTTTAAATTGGTGAATATTATCCTTTCTCACCTGATATTTTCTTAAAGATTATTTAATTCTAGTTTATGTGTCTAATGGCCAGTAGGAAGGGAATGGAAACAATGAGATAGATTAGTCAGAAAATAATGCTTGTACCTTTCCTTATAGATAGAATTTCATTTTTTGGGTGGTGTGCATTGAAAAAATCACTTTTTTTTCTCTACCAGACTTGAATTCATTGGAAGTGGCCTTTGTGAAATGATCAAAATCACCCATGTGGGAAATCTGTGAAAATGAAGAAAATGCCCAGAATTTAATCTTAAACTAGATAATTGAAACAAAATAACAGTAGAAATAATAGATTACTAGTGATAAATACATTCCCTTATAGTTTTTATGAATGCCAATAACCAATAATGAATATTTTACACAATTTTTTTAATTTTTTTTAAATAGACTAGCCTAATAACAATGTTGAATACATCATTTCATAGTATAAAAAAAATTTAAGGAACAACATTAAGAAAAAACTTAAAAAACTCATAATAATAGACTATTTTCAATAAAATATTGGAGGCTTTTTAAATAACAAACCACTAGTACAAAAACAACAATAAACTACTGAAAAAACTACTAAAAACTTCTTATAAATGCCTATAATTGGTCACGTGACCACTAGTAGTTTATTTCCAGTTATATATAACGTGACCAAATCGATGACTAAACAATTTTTAGTCATTTATTGGTTGTTTTTATTGATCTATTTGGTAGTATATTTAGTCATTCATTTTTGTGATTTGGTCACTTAGTCAGTTTTTTCCACTGATATATTTAGTCATTGATTGATGTAATTTGGTCACTTATTTAGTCATTTTTTTTTCACTAATATATTTAACTCGTCACTTATTTAGTTGTTGATTTAGTCATTGATTGTTGCAATCCGATCACTTATTAGTTGTTGATTTAGTCATTGATTGCTGCAATCCGGTCACTTATTAGTTGTTGATTTAGTCATTGATTTCTATAATTTGGTAGTATATTTAGTCATTTTTATTCACTAATTTCACTGGTCATATATCTAGTCATATTTATTCATTGTTCACTGATTTCTATCAATTGATAGTATATTTAGTCAATTTAATTATTAATTGATGTCAATTAGTAGTATATGTAGTCATTTTAATTGATTGATATTTGAGGATTTAAGCATAAAATGCAAAAATACACATTAAGCACATAATAAGACAACCATTGAGAAGGTAAAATTGGTGAAATTTATTACTAAAAGAAAGGTGTTCTAGTTACAAATTACAAATAAATTATTACAATTGTTATTTTCAGTCACAAGACTAAAAATTTGTGTTACAATATTGTAGAGAAATGACTACAAGAAAGAAAATTCTCCAAAAGACTTCTACAATGATGGAAATGAATGCTTGAATCCCTTTAATGCAAGCACATTCCTCTTTCATCTCTTAAAAAAATGTAGCCTTGTCAATAAATGCCTTAAATAGAGTGTTCAACATAGGCCTTAAATATGCATATTGAACCCTTGATTTCAGAACCTTGTTCAAAGTTTAAGAAAGGTGATATGCTCAAATTATAGAATGAAGTTGAAATTATAGAATGAAGGCTATCAACACTGAATATATTGGAACAAAATTATCAGCAAAAATTTCCTAGAAACCAAGCCTAAGAATTCCATCAAACTTAATTAGACAACAAAAATGTCAACCCTGGTTCATGTGTTGTCTAAGTAAAGACCTACACTGCGGAAGAATCCATTTATACATAAATTCCAAATTAAGTTGATGAGAAAAGATCTTTGATATCTAATTGGGAAGCCTTAACATCCAAAAATTACTAACTTGATGTTTCACAACAAGTTTCCCAATTGTGACATCATCTTTACTTAAGAAACCAGATATTGACTCACTACCATATTGAATCTCACATGATTCTCCTTCACAAACAAAAAATGATATATATTAATTTTTTACCAACTTCCTTAATATACCCATGTAAGAAAACTAAACTAAGTGAGGTTGAGGGTTTGAAGTAGAGTACCATCTTCTTGGTATTTGCTTGACTTTGATGACTTGTATCTTGAATGAAAATAGCAAGCTAGCTACACTATAAAATCATTGTTACAAAAATAACCACAAAATCCTCTTTAATTAAAATAATCCTTCTAGATATTTTAGTTAATTTCTAAGCGAGCTAATTTCACTATCCAAATAGCCATCATTCTATTTACTGTATATAATTTTCCAAAATTCAAAATTTTAATGTAATGAAACTAACCATAATTACCAAAGATTTCACACCAAAATGTAGTACAAAATGAATTTTTTGATAGCCTCAAAGAGATGTCATTTCATGGAATGGAATGATATGATTGCAGAATGTGCAAAAAATGGATTTTGCACGAAATCTCTCAAAATATTTGAATTAATGAAGCACTCTAGAACACTGAAATTGTAAACTTTGCTTGTGTTCTAGATGCATGTAGTCATGTAGGTTTAGTGGATGATGGTTGCACATACTTCACACATCAATAACCCTTATTACATTTCATATATAGTTGATCATTAACTGTGCATGATTGACCTTCGTGCTCATGTTGGCTATCTTGACGACACCCTAAACATTATTACTAAGATGCCAATTAAACCTTTGGTTCCTATGGATCATATATGAATAAAGGCTATTTATTCCAGCAACACTACTTTTTAGTTGGATCCTAAAAATGTTGTAGCTTATGTTCTTCTCTAAAACATCTGTACATAAGGTGTTGTGAGGTTCAAATAGTAAGGAGATTGATGAAAGATAGAGGATTAAATATATATCTGCATGTAGTTGGATTGAAGGGCATAAATGGGTACATTATTTTTGTGTATGAGATAGATAATATCCAAAAATAGGGGAGATCTATGCAAAATTAGAGAAATTGGCTTGGAAAATGAAGGCAACAGGGTATTTCTAGATTCAAGACTTTTACTCAATGTTGTGGAATAGAAGAAAAAAGAATCATTTATTTGCCACCATAGTGAAAAGTTAACAATTTCATTTGGTTTGTTAAACATAGCCCCTAGTACAACTATTAGATTTTTTACGAACATTCAAGCATGTTATAATTTTCACAATGCATTTAAATTCATCTCCAAGATTGATGGAAGAGAAATCGTTCTAAGAGATGTGAACCATTTCCATCATTTTAAACAAGGACAATGGTCTTGTGAAGAATATTGGTGATGCTAAATGAAATAATATGAAAAATAGGCTTACACTATAATAATATGCATTACATCAGATATCCAGTAATAATGAAGGGACATCCATCAAAGCATAACAATAGGGATTTTTTTTCATATGTTGTAGTTACAAGTGCCTTGCTAGACATACATGAAAATGTGGAAACAATATACACAAGGAAAGAAAACTATTTAAAAAAATGCCTCAAAGAAATATGATATTTCTTTTTATAGTTTAACCGTGATACTACACTGTTTTGACATGATCCTTGTAGTGATGCAGTATGTTACAACATTACCATTACCATCATGGTAGTTTCTCAGGTGACTATATTTGGGCAAGGAGAGAACCTAGTGACAACATTACCATCAAAACAATAAGGATACTCAAAACCCTACCAAACCCTAAGGCCTTTTTCATCACCTTGTAGAGATCTCAAACATGCATGAAAATATTTGACAGAGACTAAAATCATGGGGTGCTACCACAATAATGGGTTACACTTTTTGGAACATCCTGATTTTTGCTGAAATCACATGTTTTTTTAAAATATAATGATTTAAGCTTTAAAAAGGTTCCATTGAAAGGATTTTAATTGAAGAGGGTTTGATCAAATCCCCTTAAATCAAACCCCCTTAGATAGAGACTCACTAGTTTTAAACTATACCTATAATGGAGTCTCCTCTACACCTATCAAAATCATAATAAAAATCCACTTTTGATTTACCTTTTGGGGGATCCAATGAATTCATTTAAAATTTATCTTTTCTAATAATGTAGTCCTTATTATAAGCTTCCCAAAAAGTATAATTTTAAATTTATTTAATTTGATTATTATATTTTTTTTTAATTTCTTGTGAATGTATGTTTTTCAATGAACATCAAGGTCTTTGTTTCACACATACGGAAAAATAGGAAAAGAGAGAAAAAAAATTCTAAAAAATACATGTCCACTAGATATTGATGTCCTTATTCCAACCAAAAAAAAATGAGTTCATTCACATGCATACAAAAAAAGTTATGCAACTGAAAGTATAATATATCCAAATTATAATTACTTGGACTTAGAAAATTAATTAAAAAATATTTATGAAACAAAAAATTATGAAAAAATGTCCATGCCTTAGATATTTATGTGAAAAATCTTTATTTAAAAAATTATAATTGTATCCTTTCTAGAAAAAAAACTATACAACTGAAAGTAAACATCACTTTTTGAAAATGTTGTTTAGTAAAAAAAAATGTTAATAAAATTACATAAAAGGATTCATAATTTTTTTAATTTTATTTATTTTTAAATATAATTAGAATCTACAGATGAAATCTCACAAATCACTAGTTTGATTCATCTTCAAATTCTTAATGGTTTAACTTTTATAGGGATAAGAAAGTGAAGATCTGGTGAAAAATGTTGATTCCAATATCAAGTTTGGCCAAAAAGTGTAACCCATTATTGTGGGATCACCCCATCTCTTTTTTTAATGATCACAAAAAATAACAAAAAGTAACAAAAAATTAGATTTACAAGTGATGAAAAGAAGTACACAGAAAGTATACTATGTTGATTTTTTAATTTTATTTTTAAACTTAACCATTAACCATCCAATACAATCTAACAAATTACAAATGTACAAAGAAATATTATGATTGAAAAAATGACAATTTTAATGGTTATCTTAAGGTAGACAAAAAAAAATTGTCCAAGTGGAAAATAACACCCTTAGATTATTCTACACAAATAAATTTTTTATTTACATCATTTTCAAGCAACAATTTTTTAGGTATGTCTATCTATACAAAAATCAAATCAAATCTACAATGATCTCAAAGATCTGAATGTTTAAAAATATGATATTTTTAGATCTATTATTGGGTGTATCCTACAAAATTCATCGTAGAAGGATGGTTCATCACCTCATTTAGAGTTGAATGTGGAATTACCTTTTGTTGTTTCCATAGAATCCAAAATAGGCCTAACAAATGTTGGAAGAAATAACCTTATAAACACGCAAAAGGAAAAGCTAAATCAGTAGTAATTTACTAATTTTCATTCAACTTCTCTATAACCATTTTAAATACCTGATTCTATTATAATTTAAATATTTAAAATATGAAGTTTAGCTATTCAAATAGCTTAAATATTTTTAAGTTATAAAACTGATAAATAGGCTTTATCAATTAAAAAAAATCCACTTCTAAATTTTTAAATATATTTACTATATCTATTTACTGTTGTTAGAGAGTTACAAACTATGAATTATCCTCTATCCTATAGGAATGAGAAAGGAATAACACTATCAAACAGTGATTGAATCATAACAAACAGTCTAAAAACAATGAAAGTTACTATCAAATGGTGACAAAGATTTGTCCTCTACGTAATTTGCACATGGTGATTAAGAACATAGTGAGTAAGAAGTAAAAGATCAATGGATCATAGCACTACAAAATGGTCATGAGTTATGCAATGAACTTCACTGTTCCTTTGATCACAAAGGATATTGAGGTAATAACTAACATACTGATGTGCATAGAGAATGTTCATGGAGTACAAACTTCCTTACAAAGCAGTTACCACAACAGAGTTTGCAAGGAATTGCACCTACTATTTTATGTTGATATGGATATGTTCTAACCTATAGTTAATTATTTTAGGATAACAGATAGGCTAAATATTTGTTCATGTACCATTGTTTCAAATTCTAAATTTCTATACCTTATTCTGGGAGAAAATCACAAGGGAAGTCTATACATAACAAACCATTATTTCAAATTCAAAATTGTCGGCTCTTTCACAATTATTTGCTTCATTTATTTGATCTAAGATAGCCTATTGATTAGAGGATGCTCTCAAAATCACAATAAAATCCTTTATTCTAGGATGACTATTCAAAATCTTTCCAATCATAAAAATGAATAAAAGCATCAGTCATTAACCCGAACTTTGTAAGAGTTTCATCAAATTTTACTTTTCCACTCTCTTTTCAATTCTAAATATTATTCCCAATTTCATCTATGAAGAACTTCCTTAGCCTGTAGATCTTATTGTTAGCCATAACTTTACCATGTGTTGAGGATAGCTTTGAGTTTTTACCCAATCAACAATTGACAAAATTTGGCAATTGTTGCTTGGGTAAGAACTCGAAGCTATCCTGAACACCTGGTAAAGCTATGGCTAACAATAGGATCTATAGGTTGAGGAAGTTCTTCATGGATGAAATTGGGAATAAAATTCAAAATGGAAAAGAGAGTGGAAAATTAGAATTTGATGAAATTCTTGCAAATTTCAAGTTAATGACTAATGCTTTTGTTCATTGTTATGATGGGAAATATTTCGAGTAGTCATCTTGGAATAAAGGATTTTAGTGTGATTTTGAGAGCATCTTCTATACAAAAATTTGTATTAGATCAAATAAATGAAGAAAACAATTGTGAAAGAGCCAACAATTTTGAATTCGAAACAATGGTGTCTTATGTATAGACTCCCCTTGTGATTTTCTCCTAGAATAAGGTATAGCAATTTAAAATTTCAAAAAATGGCAGATGAACAACTACTTAGCCTATCTATTTTGCTACAACAATTAAATATAGGCTAGAACATATCCATATCAACATAAAATACTAAGTGAAATTCACCTCAAACTGTGATATACTTGAGTATGATAGTACCTAAGCTTCTGGTGTTTCTAGATGGAACCTATTGTGGAAAAGTTTAGTCTTCGTCTGAAGGAACCATCTTCGGAGCTCTTCCTTGAAATGAGGGTAACAATTTGTATCAAGTTAACTATTAGAAAGTATAATTAAAAGGACAAATCCTTACAATGGGACCTCAAATTGAACCAAGCAGATTTATGATTTTATCTTTAGAATGTAGGAAATTTCTCTATCAAAGCTTCACGACCTCAAATTAAATTAGATCTAAAATTGGACCAATAAAATTTATGATTTTATCTTTATAATGTAGGAACTTCCTTTGTCAGAGCTACATGACCTCAAATTGGATTTGATATTGGGCCAACAAATTTATGATTTTATCTTTAGAATGTACAAACTTTCTCTATCAGATATTAAAGATCTTAGGTTGGATGTAAAATTGGACTAGAAGATTTACGATTTTATCTTTAGAATGTAGGAACATCCTCTATCGGATATTCAGAAATTCCTATACTCGGGTTTTGCTTCCAAGGGAAAACACCTAGAAGTGTTTCAGGTGAACTGAGAGTACTCTCTAACTTGCTTATTGTTAAATATCCAATATACTAAGAGGGGGGGTGAATCATTATATCCTTAAACTTAATGAAAAAACACCATCCAATTAAACCAATGCATATGATAAATAAGATAAGAAGAATCATAAAAAAACATGAAACACAAAGCACAAGAGACACCAAAATTTTTATGTGGAAAACCCAGAATGGGAAAAACCATGGTGAGGATTAACTCACAATATAGTATAACCAGTTCTAAGATATTAGAAATATGTAGCTTACATGTAGGACTCACTATCCAAATATGGGAGGCTCACTGCCTAAAGAATGAAGTAATAGAATGGTAGAAGTACACCTCAAGTCCAGATTCAGTTCCTTTGTAATTCCAAAAATTCACATGCCAACATATCACACTTCACTCTTTTCACTTCCATATAATCTACCAACACTCGCATACCTCTCACACACACTCATACATTATTCTTCAAAAACATCTTGTATATATATCTGATTTTCCCTAAGTTAATAATTAGGTTGGATACAAATAGATACAAAACTTCCTCAAAAATTATTCAACTGAGTAGTATGTCGGCATGGATTACACAAACAAAATTAATCCATTACATATTTTTTCACTTGATAGGTCAGCCAACAAAAGACCTAAAAACAAAAAATGTGAACAAAAAAATGATACCATGATCACCACGATCACATGTACACACAAGATCCTATCCATGCATGCTTTTACCAACCACAGACTGCTTCCCAAAAAATGAAGTAGTCACTATTTACTAGAGAGGATACATGAGAAAAATGTCAGAGGATAATTTTGTATTACCAATTCAGAAACTGGATTAATGTGACTTGTAGTTGTAACTTATATATTATGATGACCTCAATGATGAAAAAATTTATAGCAAGGGATATGATCTTCTTCATTCTTCCATTAATATCCCCCTTTTTCATTGATGTCAACATGTGCCAAAAAGAATATACAAAACTATACATAATATACTCTACTTCCCATTCCTCTTCTCCCACTTTGACATCAAGGACAAAGGTTGAACCAAACATGAAAGATATGTACACATGGTTCTAAATGGAATCAAAACTTTTGAACTCCCCTAAGGAGTTATCTGAGCAATGTAAAACAAGAAAAACTTTTACCCGAAGGAAGGAGCACTTTGTAGTTCCTATAGAATGCCTTGCGAAGACAATTTTCCATCCTCCCAACTCTTCTTAGCAAATACCAACAACTTATCCACAGATTCCAGAGCAATAAAATTTTCTTCAACTTCATCCAAAGATTCTAGAGTTAGATTTATCTTGTCCAAATTCCCAGCATTAGCCAGGGCATTGGCTATCAGAGCATACTCCATTCTCACATTATCACCAAGCAAGCCAAATTTCCTGATTATCTCTTCTTTTTTATTTTCTAACATAAAGAATTTTTCTCAGTGCGCATAAATAGCATTCCAAGTTGATCCATCTATGTCCATTGATACATTGTAGGTTCTAGATAAAGTGGTCAACTAGGACTCAATGGAGTCCATGAGATCTTTTATACTTTGAGTGGCATTAGGCCACCTTATACAATATGCAAACACAATATTAGCTTCAACTTCATAATCCTTCACAACTTCAAGGCTTTTATCTACATTGGCATGTACTGAGGCACATTTTTCATGAAGGATCAACAATATATTCTCATTCAACTTCTCTTCTGCATCCTGTGTTTCTTTCTCAATAAGTCCTAAGGCATGCTCCTTAAAGGAGTCTAAAATAAGCTTCAAGTTCTCAACTAGAGAGAGAGATGTTTCAATAGATGTATCTAGTGTAACATCTTGTAGGGCCTTAATGGAATCTTCAATTAGCTTAGTTCCTTTTTGATGCACCTCTAAGATTTCTCTCCTACCGGATGCATTAAATACATTGCCCAACACCAATTTGTGCACAACAGAAATCTTGTTCAAATCTACAAACCCTTGATTCATTAGAAGCAACAGGAGTTCTAGAGGAACTATCAGTTCAAATATAATCTACTTAGATGACAACCCTTTCAAAGCATCATCACTGGAGGAATATTCTCCAATGGACTTATGTGATTTTTCAACCTACTAGGATACTTCTTCATTCTTTCCAGCAATGTTATCTGATTTCTCATTTATGTTTTCTTCTTCTTCTTTTTCCTTTTCTTCTTCCATTTCTTTTTCTGCATGCTTTTCTTCCAGTTTCTCTTCTTCTATCTTCTCTTCTTAAATTTTCTCTTTTTATTTTTCCTCTCCACTATTCTCTTCTTTACCCTTATCTCTATCTACTTATTCAAGATGTACCGGAGGGGTAGTAACATGAACTTTTACTTCAACATTTTCTTCAGCATGTTCTTCAATTTCTGAATTCTCATTAGTAGCATTGATCTCTGGTAGAACATTTGTACTTCTTGTTTCTGGAGGGACAATGGTGCCATTCATCTCTAGAGGTATATTATCATTAGTAGCACAAGAAGGAGGATATTCAACAACTTTTGTAGATGATTATTTTCTAGTTTTATATGTTGAACTGGATGCACCAAACATGTCATACCTTTCCACAGTATATTTGACAATACTTATTGTTTCCTTCCTTATTTCTTTGATTTCTTTCTTATCTTTTGTCATCAGGGTATTAACCCTTATTTTCTTCTTGAAATTGTTTTCACAAATCTTCTTCAAATATTCTAAATTACCCGAAGATAGAGAGTATGCAATTTCTTTATAAGCTTTATTTCTTATTCTCTTCTCTAACTCAACTGCCTCTACTCTTCTTTTCATCAACAGTTCCCATAAATTTTTAGGAACATCACACCTACTATTATCTCATTTTCTTCCAAAATAACAACATATCTGATGATGGCTAGAATTATTGTTTCTTTATCCTCTTCTCCTGCTAAAATATACACCATATTATCTTGATTCATCATATTATTCACCAAAACATCAAGCTTAAGAGGGGAACCCAGTCTTACCAAAGAAGGATTTTTGTACTTCATGGTCCAAACAAACTTCATCTTCAACCTTAGCCTTCTTTGCATATTTAACATCCTGTTCATCAGTATCTTCAGAAGAATACACATAAAGATATTTCCTCAAACCAACATTGGTTTCCGGTGATGCACCAGAGGAGGCACTCACCCTTCTTTTTCTTGTCAATTTTGTAGTAGGGTCTTCTTCTTCTTCCTCTTGATCATCAGTTACACTCATATCCTTCTCCCTATAAGCCTTTTATTTTCTTCACTTGATAGGTACTACCAGAGGAACACCTTTTCTCTTCCCAGATCTAGTAGTAGGTCTGAAAGGGATCGGGCCTTTGCCTTTATCAACAGTGTTGGGTACAAACTTCATTGTAGCAGGTCCAGAAGTAGGCATAGAAGGAGGGGTCGTACCGGATCTCCTTACACTAGGTTTTTTTGTAGACTTCTAAGCTTGAGAAACTTTTCCTCGAGCTATTTCTTTAGTTGTGAAAAATTTCCTTAGCATTTATACCACATTTTTTTGACTTTTAGCTTTTTTGTGCTCGAAGCGGACTTCCATCAACTTCTCTACATAAGTCCCAATCCGAGGTGCATTTGGATCTTTTGGAATCTTAAAAAAAAATTGCACATAACCTTCAACATCATCTTTTGAAATTTCATACCCCAGAGGCTAAATCTAGATGGTCTAGGGTTCAACCGCTTCTATCATACACTCATCAGAAGATACATGAAATATAATTTCATTTTTCTTTTTTTTGAAAAAATTCCTTGGAATCTTATCTCTCTCATTAATAATCTTCTTAAAAAAAGAGAAAAATTCCGTAAAGGCATCTGCAACATTGTTTGAATCACCCAACTTACTCATGTGCTCAAAGATCTGATGTGCAACTAGCGGGATGGATCCCAATATACAGTTCCAGATTTTCTTGGAAGCGCTTGAAAAACCAGAATAACAAACACACAATCAAAGAACCATAATTAAAAGGATATTTCTTCTCCTTTAACATTGTCAAGTTCTCAAGAATTTTTTGCTTGAGGAGCTCACATAGATCACAATTTTTACCATTCACAAACATGTCATAACTAGTATAGATAGTTGTGGCAGACACATAATTTTCTCTATTGGTGAAGTAGATTTTGTGTCCAATCATGATAGATGTATACTTCATGGTTCGATTTGTGATAATCTTTGTAGCAAGAGCCTTTTTTTCATAATTTGCACTGGTAAGACTTGTTAATGTTCCATTCTTTATTGCTTTTAGTACAGGGACTGGTTTGATGTCGCATAGTCCTATGACAAACCTAATTGCTTCCTTGGTTATCAGATGAAGCTCATGGGTCCATAAGAATTGATCATGTATTTTTCTTAGGACCAGTCTTACATAAGGATCATGCACTGTAGAACTGAAATTCAAGAAATTGTTCCATCGATCCAAATTCATCGTCACAAGATTCATGAATTCAGGCTTTACCAAGAAATCATCATCAGTGAGATCATTCATCCACATATCAATCAATTTGATATGATTGAATTCTTTCGAATTAACCCTAATATACGTCCTTGTATCTTTTATCGGCATGACACCATGGGGAATAGAAGAAAAAGTGCCCACAGGGTCATCCTCAAATACATTCATCGATTATTTTATGTATGAGGGTCTAGGTCTCTCTATTGCATTTATGACCACATAAATTACCATTTTCTATATGTTGAGCTCTTTAAATAGATTCAGGAAAGAACTCTCTAAATCACTCTTTGCCTTCTTCGAATACACAAATGATTGAAAGGACTTAATAATTTTTTTTATACACAAAGACAATGCCCTAATTCACATGTAATACACTCATAATTAGAAAAGCTGAGAAACCCTTCCATTCACATTGAAGAAACCTAATATGCTCTACAAGCGAGCATACATAAATATTTTCATCTAGTTTATTTTTCAAAACCTTTGCCTATTCAATCTTCACAACATCACTTCATTCCAAGAGTTGACATGCCCAAAAATAGGGGGTTCAATCAATTTTATGCTAAAGCTCCCCCAAAGACTGTGCTAGGTCTAATATCCAGAGGAATTATCTGCATCACTAGAGGGCATAGATGCATCAGAAGATTTTGATTCCTCTTTATTTTTCTATATATTACTCATTTATTACTTAACTTTTTCTTTGTCAACCTTCTTCTTAGATTCATTTTTCTTTTCCGGAGCAATTTTTTTTCCCTTTTTGCTTTTGCATACCTTTGAAATATGTCTTGGTTTGTTGCAATTATAACAGACAACATTTCTTTGACTTGATTGACTTCCATTAAACCTTGTTCTAGATTGATTCACTTCTGCCCATACATATTGCAATTATAGCAATAACTAGTAAAATATTGATTTACTCTACCTCCATTAGACCTATTCACCATCTATGTTTTGCATTCACTAGCCTTGTGTCCAAACTTATTACAAGCATAACATTTTATGGGGAAAGAACTAGAGAACTGATTCATCCTGCTTTTGCATTTAGTTTCCTTATGCCCAAACTTGTTGCAAGAAAAAAAAAGTGCCATTGAAAAATGGGTACCTTTGTGCATTTGGTTGTCTGACAGGTGGTCTCCTTCTAGAATTCCTTTTCTACTTTCCTTTGTCTTGAGTATTTTTATCATTTACAACTTTTGAGCTTTCACCTATTTCTAATCCCAATCCACCTTTATCTTAAGAGGGTTTTTGTCCTACAATTAATTCATCAAGTTTGGTAGAACTTGAATTTAAACTGTCCTTGCAAACTTTTTCCTTTTCCAGTTCTACGCTTAGATTCACTACTTCTTGTTCAATCCTAGAGCATTCATCATATTTTCATTCATTTCAGCATTCAAACGTTCAAACATTCTTCAATACTTTTATTTTCTTCCACTTGCAACTTCAGTCTAGTAATGTCTTCATTTGCTTGTTTCAGTCGATCACTAACTTCTCTATGTCTCTCTTTGAATTTCCTTAGTTGCTCCTTCAACTTCCACACACATTCATTTGCTTCATCAAGATTCTCTTTCAAATATTTATTCTCATTTTCAGCTTTATCAAGATCATCGAGGGCAATTTAGAGCTCTGCATTATCAGCCATTTGTTTAATTACCAAGATCTCCCTCAAGTTGTTAGAATTATCCATAGGAACTAAGCTCTAATACCAATTGTTAAATATCCAATATTTTGAGAGGGGGGTGAATCAGTATATCCTTAATCTTATTGAACAAACACCATCCAATTAAACTAATGCATATGATCATTAAGATAAGTAGAATCATCAATAAAACATGAAACACAAAGCGCAAGAGACATGAGAATTTTTATGTGGAAAACCAAAAATGGGAAAAACAACGGCGAGTATTAACTCACAATATAGTATAACTGGTTATAAGATATTACAAACATGTGGCTTACTTCTAGGACTTGTTGTCCAAAAATGGGAGGCTCACTACCTACATAATGAAGTAACATAATGACTAACCACCAAAATTGAACTGATAGAAGTACACCTTGTTGGAATATGACTAAGGAGTTTTCTTTCTAGGTGTTGTCATTGATGGCAACCCAAGTCTTGCATCTGAATGAGCAACACTATTTTGGCTCCTACCAGTAGAACAAAGTAAAGCAGAGACGATCCGGCTAAAAGCTTAAAAGGTTATCTATTCATCCCACTGAATAGATATTTTAGGTTGTGGATCTCCAAGGAAGGTCTGTAGAGGCTTTTATTATCTTGGTTTTGATGCACACACACTGGTAAGTGATCTAGGAGGTACGGTGCACTAATTTGTTAATTATCTATGCTAAAAGGCCAACCTGACAAAGGTGGAATTCGTAGTTGTATGAGATACAATTAATTAAAAGTTGTCATGATAGAATAAGTTTTATTTGGGTCCTCTCTTTGTCTTAACTGACTTCAGAGGATGCACATAAATATTTTGTGGTGGATCTAGCAGACAAGTTAAAATGTCTTAATACCTTATGAAGTTGACTATAGGATGAGTAAATCCTTGATCATGGATATATATATATGAGTTTGGTTTTTTCATTCAAAGTGTGGAATATGAATATGTGTGTGTATGAAGTGTGAAGTGTGAGATCTAGCAAAGCATTAATTTGAATTTCTCTCTAAGTGGCGTGAAGAGTAGTAATGAGCAGAGTAGAGCAGAGTGAAGTATAGAATTGGAAAGCAGATCCAGAATTGAGATTATGAACTTCACCGGAACTATAACCTGGCATGATTACATGTTATTATTTTAGTTCACCCTTCAAATGGTCTTAATATGAATTTTTTAAGGTAGTGAGCCTTATTTTGAGCATTGAGCTCTAGGTAATGTGCCTAAATGCAAATAAATTCCTTTTTTAAACACTATACTTTGATTACTCAAATTGTGGATTAATCTCCACCATGGTTTTTCCCCTAATAGGTTTTCAATGGAAAAATCTATGTGTAATGATGTTATTAATGTTTTCATTGCATGCTTGCATCTTATCTTAATATAATGAAAAAATGGTTTTAAGTTTATGATGAATGAAAGTACAAGATTTGTTGAACACTGATTCACCCCACCCCTCTTAGTTCTCCCTTGAGTCGAACAATTGGTATCAAAGTTAGTTCCTCTGAAGACATTTTGTAGCTTGAGGTGGATCTCAGAATGTAATGGACTTTGACAGTCTTCAACAACAACTTATGGTAGCTCTTGATGACCTTGATCAGTCTAAAGCAGAAGTTCAGGAATTGAAAGAAAATATGGAAGATGTTGAGAAATTCATTCAATCATTTATAGGGAATATTATATTATTTTCCTTTTAAAAAGGTTTTATATAACCCATCTCCTTTAATTGGGGCCCCTCAACCTTTTTGAGGGGTTAATCCCTTATTTATAGGGTTATTGTTTTAAAACCACTTTAAATATTATTTTAAAGTTGACATTATATTTAGGAGAACTAAATCTTATTTAAATATTTATGTATACAAAAGGATTTTGCTTTTCATGAAGAGTAGGAAGGAAGGAGGATTTGAAGGCATGGGTTATGGGATCAAATCCCACTAAATCATCACTATTATTATTATTTTTTTTTAAACCATACATTTTTTTATTTTAATAATTATGGTTATTATTTATACCAACTCGCTACTCCTATCACATCACATCCCATGTGTCCCGCCAAGTGTCAAGTTTTTGGTGATGCCACATCATCATTTTGACCAAAAATTTGGCTAGTTGTATCTTTCTCATTCCGACTTTATTTTCGATGAAATGAACGGTGTTGGACTCATGGTGACAAGCCCTTCGTCATGACACTAACTTTGACCAATTTGGAGATGATGATTTTTTTGCCCTTTTCTGGGCCCTCTAATTCACCTATTTGACCAGATCTTTGATAGTGCATAAATTTTACATACAGACTCCTTTTTATCCCGTTCAAGTTGTGTCAGGACTGTGTTAGCGAGCTCTATGTGATGATGTTGGTTTCATGAGATTCTAAGACTATGAAATTTTTAGGTTTTCTAGATCCTCCTGGATCATTCCTCCCCATTGAGAAGCTTTTGGAACTCAAAAAGGTTTGTTTTATGTACAATTTGGGCTACGGAAATGTCATCCCACTTGCTCAGTATCATCTATCCTTCCTTTTGAAATTTTGAACATTTGACCCATCACAAACACATAAAAGTATGAGATAGCTTTGCTAACACAATCAACTGCATGTTCATCAATATTCCCTGTCACACTCATCATCCACATAGAAATAACTAGTAGAATAACAAGAAACAATACTGAATAAAATAATGTGAAGGAAATAGTGTCAACATGTCAGATCTCCTAAATAGGTACATCATTAGAAAATGATTGATTCAAACCCTTTCTTACTACCTTTGGTTGAAATTTTGATTGCACTTGCAATTGGTCCTCACACTGCGCTATATGTGACACTTTATCATTGTCATGCTTAGTATCACTAGATGTTACAGACATAAGGGTTAATGCAATGCCTGCATTTAAAATCATCTTCATATGCCTGATGTTTACAATAGATCTATCACTCTTCATGTGATGAGATTTCACAATGAACTAAATTCCATCTTTAAAAAAATGATCCATGTTATGTTCCCTGTAATTGGATTTTATGTCATATAAATAAAGAATGCCTAGAACCATCCCACAAATGTCAAGTGGAATAACATCTAACTCTACCTCATCAACAAAATTGGATGTGATTGTAAATCAGAGTTTACACTACTTTGACACATGTATCCGAGCATTATAATGCACCCAACACAATGGATAGGGTCTAGGATGAGGATTTATTTTAAATCTCAATTTCTTAACAACTTGTTCTAAGATAAGATTAACATTGGACCCACTATCTATTAGTGTATCAATCTTAGTTTGTTTAGCAATAGCCCCTATATGAAAAAATTCATTCCATTTACTTTCAATAGGTACTCCATTACATCTTAGAGAAGAAGCATGAGAACTAGTACTAACAATAGGAGTATTTCCATTGATACCCACAACTGAAATCTTGGTTTCATCATGAGAACCTAATCTGAGATCTTGCACAATATCTGTAGTCCTTTTCTTACCCTTTCGATCCTTGAACCACTTTGCCTTCTGATCGGGATGCAGTTTGCAACATCTTGCATCTTCATGCCCTTTCTTCTTGCAATGTAACCAATAAGGCTTCTCATCCTATTTTTGTATAGTAGTTGTTCGTTGTGATTTTTATTTCTCTTTCTTGCTTCCTTTGTGCTTATTTGAGTTCATCAACAGATTGTCATGACTATTCCTTGAGCTTGTTTCCAAATAGATAGCTTGCACACTAACTTCATCAATGTTATTTGTGTTAAACATAAGTATGGTATGTTTTAGATTCTCATGTAATCCACCTATGTACTTTAACAAAGTTTCTTGTATATATAATGGAACGCCCAAAATTAAAGCCCTCTTCCTAAAATCTTGTGTATATTCTTGCACATTTTTTCCTTTCTCTTGCTTTAATGATTGTCAATTCATTTATGCTTTTTGCATATGCCCTAATAGATAGAACTGTTTCTTTAATGTGGCTATAAACTCAAACCAAGAAGAAATATTTTTACCATATCGTCTTAGATCTTCCTAAGTTCTACTCTCGCAACAGATTAAGGTTGTGCCTCCTAGGCAAAGAGTGGATAATTGGATTTTTTGAGAATCCTCATAAAATTTTGAATTCTACAATAAAATTCAATTTACTTAGTCCAATTATCTAGTTTACCTACATCTAGTTCTCCATTATAGATTGGCAAATCAAATCTAACATCTAGTTTTAACAAAGGTGTATTAGTTTTCACAGGTTGTTTCTTTTTAGAAGAGTTATACGAAGAGGAAGAAGAGGATGAAGAATATGAAGAGGATGGAGATGGAGGTTCAGGAGGGTCACTACCACCTCCTACTCCTTTACCTTTTTCATCTTTTGAAGATTCACCTTCCTCCTTCTTTATGTTCTTGATTTTTTTTTTTTCCTCTATCACTCTTGCCTCTCTTAGAAAAGAACTTCAACCATAGCCTTAATTTCAAGAAAATATTTCCAAAATCTTCTTTCATCAAGCTCTGGAACTTCATTTTTAGTTAAGATTTCTAATAGTTTCAATGGCCTTTGTTTCCCGATCTCAGGATTGAACTTTGTAAGTGCACCTTCTCCTCGCTTCAATTTCAACCTAGTTAAAATTCACTTTTGCAATTTCCTATTAAGAAGCTCTGATACCAACTTGATCTGTAATTAAAGCTTTACAATTCAAATTTATTTAACCTTCATTACAATTGTTCCCAATCTAGACATAATTGTGTGACTATGTTGTTTAACCATTGAAATTACAGACGAGGTTCACTTTTACATAAATAAATGAAATTACTAATTACTAAAATGTTGTAATTAGAAATCAAATATTGAATTGAAAAATAAACTAAAATGAAATTAGAGAGAATGTAAGACAAGAGATAAAAGAAGAATGAGATGGAAGACAAAAATATCAGACACAGGTTGATAACGGAGTTCATCCTTCAAAGGACTACATCTCTAGGCTCGCTTCTCAATGTTGGGCTGCTTTCATTAATATCGCCAATAACCTAAAAAGGCCTTCTTACAATATTCAAGCTTCAAAACATGCACAAAATTCCTCACAATCTCTCTCACTTTTACAATTTTGGTGTATAATAACACCTTGTAATTCTTCTCAAACAATTCTCACCCTTGGAATTATTTCTACAAGTAAACTTGCTTAATTCTGAAGCCAAAACATCCCCTTTATATACCAATTTATTTGATAATATGGGCTAAAACCATATAATTTTGCAAATATACCCATATCTCCTTTAAAAAGTAAAAATATTTGAAAACTCCCCCCTTTACAATAAAATCTCCATAATAATCTCCCTAATATTTTCCCTGGATGGCCCTTATAATTCGGGCTTACAAAAATAATCTCCTAGAAGCCTAATAAAACTCCCTTAAGTCATATAATTCATTAATTTATTTTAAGCCTACTTAACTATCATGTAACAGGCTTCTAAAATTAGAATCCTCATTTATAGGGATTATTATATTATTTTCATTTTAAAAAGGTTTTATATAACCCATCCCCTTTAATTGGGACTCCTCCACTTTTTTGAGGGGTTAATCCATTATTTATGGGGTTATAATTTTAAAACCTCTTTAAATATTATTTTAATGTTGACATTATATTTAGGAGAATTAAATATTATTTAAAGATTTATGTATACAGAGGGATTTTCCTTTTCATGAAGAGTTGGAAGGAAAGAGGATTTTAAAGCATGGTTTATGGGATCAAATCCTACTAAATCCTCATTATTATTTTTATTTTTATTTTTAAACCATATATTTTTGTCTTTTAATAATTATGGTTATTATTTATGCTAACTCAATACTCCTCTCACATCACAAGCCATGTGTCCTGCCAAGTGTCAAGTTTTTGTGATGTCACATCATCATTTTGACCAAAACTTTGACTAGTTGTATCTTGCTCATTTAGACTCTATTTTTGACGAAATGAATGGTGTTGGAATCGTGGCGACGAGCCCTTCGTCATGACACTAACTTTGACCAATTTTGAAATAATGATTTTTTTCCTTTTTCTCAGCCCTCTGATTCACCTGTTTGACTAGACCTTTGATTGTGCATAACTTCTGCATACAAACTCCTTTTGGGCACATTCAAGTTGTGTCAGGATCGTGTCCACGAGCTCTATGTGATGATGTTGGTTTCATGAGATTATGAGATTGTGAAATTTTTAGGTTTTCTGGATCCACCTAGATCATGGATGGAGGTCAAAAACTTAGAATTTTCAATATCTAATAATCTAGGTTGGTTCAGAATGACCAAATCTAAAAAACCCAGATTTCAATTTTTCAACCCTAAATTTTAAGAAAATTTCTATTTTTAGCAGTTTTCTAAAAATATAAACTTTTTCTAGGTTTTTTTGGGTTTCTTTTGAAACAAATAGTGGAAATTTTTTCTAAGAATATAAATTTTGACTTCTAGGGTCAAGATTTATTTTGGTTGACTCAAAATACTTCCTCGTCAGGTTGGTGCAATCAGAATCACAAAAATATTAGTTTTTCCCTAGTGGGTCTATTCTACTTTTTCAAAAGCTTTTTCTAGAGATCCAAGGTCATCAATGGAGGTCAGTCGTCTACCAGGTGCCAGAATCAAAGGTTCAAGATGAACAAAATATGTCAAAAATGAATGTGCACGAGAAATGAAGAACGAAGAGAAGAAGTTGGAAAAGTTGAAAAATGATAAATTTTGGCTAACACTTGAGAAACTAGGCACCCCTGCTCAATTTCGGCATCCAAACCTTCATGGCTTAGAATATTTTTCATTTTTGATAGCCAGTCAAAGAGAGGCACATCAAATGAGGTAGAAAATTGAAATTTTCAAAAAAAATTATAAGTCTGTCAAACATGGGTGTCATAGAAGGAGAAGGGCACTCAATTTTCTAAGGTGTCTAATGAATGAATTTGTAGAAGATGCCTCCAATGTGACTTTGTTAGATTTGATCAATATTTCCAACACAATCATCAACACCCTCATCAGAGCTAGCAGTTGCCTGATGTCAATGACTAAGTAGAGGATAAAACATGAGTGAAACGACGAAAGTCAATAGCAATGGTGAAAATATTAGATTAAAAACTAACTCTGGTAAAGATAGGCACCTCCAGTCAAGAAGGGCACCCAAGCTTTTGAGGATCCATATCAACTTTTTCAGAGATGGAGAATTTAGGAGACCCCTTCCAAAATCTTAGCTATCTAGTGAGCTTGACAACCAAACAGTCTGATCAATATAACTCCCAAAATCATGAATTCATCTAAAGGTCAAAATACAAGAAAGATCTAAAAGCTCATAAAAATGGTGAACACTAGCAAACATGGGTGCCCCTAGAGAAGAGAGGCACCCAACATTTTCAAGGGTCAAACAAAGTTTTCATTAGAATTTTCCTCCAAACAAATTTCGTCAGATTTGACCAAGCTTCACAATGAATCATTCAACTCGTTCATTAGATCTATCTGGAGGCCAAAAATCAAAATCAAACTAGAGATGAAAATTGAGGAAATGTTGAATATGATGAAAAAATGGCTAAGTCTAAAGAGAATAGGTGCCTCAAGTCAAGAAGGGCACCCAAGTGCCAATGCCTTAGTCAATTTTTTGAAATTTTCAAAAATTGAAGATGATGAAAAACATCTAAGTTCATTGCATAAACTCAAATTAGGGTTTTGAAGAATTATGGTTTAAGAAAGTTGTTTCTCTCAAGATAAATCTTATTTAAGGAACCTTTGTGTTTTATTTTTCGTATTGTTTTGTAGGTGGCTTCAAGGAGAGATAGAGAAACAACTTCAAACTTATATTTTCAAGATTCAAGAACTTAAACTTGCTGGTTTTTCATGAATTTTCAGATCAACACATAAGAAGGCTTTCTTTTTCATAGTTTTTTTTATCTAGAACATCAAATCTTTGAAGAAGGAGGTTGAATTTTTCCAATTTCTACTGATTTGGGTTATCTTAGTTTATGATTTTGGATCATTATTGAAGAACTTTCTCAAGTTGCAACAATTGCTTTTTCCTTGCATGTTAGAGAAAACTTCAAAACTTTCAACTTCTAATCTTATGGGTCTATCTTAAACATCCTTCTAGAAAAATCCCATATCACAACTTTTTCAGTGGAACTTCAAGTGGCTACTTTTTTGGTTAAAATTTGAGTTTTTCAAAATCTAATCAAATGGGTTCATCCAGAATGTGCCTTTGAACAATACCCAGATGCCATATGTTTTCTTCTTTTTCAGAGAAAATTAGAGGTTTCTATTTTTTCAATCTACATTCAAAATTTTCAAAAACGAACTATTTGGGTTTGTTTGTAATGAAATTCCAAACAAAACCCATATCTCAGAAAATTTTCCAAAAAAATCATTTGTTTGATGAAGCAAATCAACAAGTTAAAAATAGAAATTTGTGCAAAACTTGTCAGAATATAGGTGTGTTCAGATTCAATCTTCAAGTTTTGTATAATGGAGTACACTCCCACAAAGTTCAAAACTAAATCGGCGTTGTATCATAACTTCGTTGAAACAGTTCAAAGTGACTTGCACCATAGTTTAATCTACGTGCTTTAAAAGACACAGGCCATGTTGCAGTCGAACATCTTGGTCATTTTGGGTTGTTTGCAACCTCAGGCAATGTTGAGAAGGATTTGAGTAAAAGGACACGTATTAGAAAAGGTTGTAGAATAATCTTCCATTGCAGAATCAAGAGAGGTGTCAAAAGCATAAAGTTGCAGAGCTACCAAGTTATCGATTAGTGAATCATCTTTTCAGGAAGCGATGTTTTTCAAGAATAGAGGAGCTGACGATGTCAAATATTTTCTAAGTTTGATTGAAAAAGGGGAGAAGATCCTATAAAAGTGAAACTTTGCTATTGATAGTATTGATGCACCTGACCGAGAGGCAATTTCCCACTTTTTGGTGGATGTGATAGAGATTTATAGCATCAATCTTCTAGAATATTTCTCCAAGATTTCTTTACATTATTATCTCATGCTTTATTTCCATTCTTGTCTCAATTCTTATCCATTCTTTTAAGAAGAAGGAAATCAAAATTTAATAGTTGGCATTTTCCTTGTTTTTAGGTTTTCATAGGTTGTTAGATGCTTATCTCATTTTAGGTTTAGAAATAAAGCTTGCATGCTGACAAGTATTATTTGTAAAAGCAAGGAGATTTTAGGGTTCCCTACTCCTCTACCTAGTTATAAATAAGAGCAGTGTTTCCTCGTTTTTCTTTAACCATGCTAGTGATAACAAGACACAAGTGCTTTAGTGCCTTCTCTTTGTTATTCAATGTTGTTTGGAACTGTGCTTGTGATAACATAATCACTGAGCGTATGCCTTCATGTTTGTTATTGATTAGTTTCAGTTCACTTTGTGTTAAGGGCAAGTTTGCATTCCTCATTTAGCTGCAAATCCTTGTTTAGTGAATGTTGTTAGAATCCAAGATCACCTGCATGCAAATGGATACTTGTCACATGCAAAAGAAATGCAAAACCAACATGATGTTTTGTAAACCTCAAAGTGTAAAATGCATTATGAGAATCTCCGTTATTACAAAGAGATCAATCCTTATGAAGGAGATCAAGAAACCCTAAAAGGGAAACCCTAAATGAAACCCTAGTGTGCACACTTAATAATTAATCAATTATTAATGTGCCTAAGTTTAGCTTAAGCAACTAGAGGAATAAGTGACTTAATTAATTAACCAGTATGATATAATTAATTAAGCATAATAAATTATTACTCTAACACCCCCCCTTAAGATGAACTTAGGAAGAAGCTAAAACACTAGAATAAGATGCATGCAAGCAAAAATGGGTCCCGACAACTAGGCTTGATCAGGTACCCATTTACAAATGCAAGAAATAGGTAGAGGAGGAAAACCCAGTGGGACAAAACCCCCCTACAATGATATGACATGCTGCAAAGAAGCACTGGAAGAACACTGTAGAGTAACAATGGAACCGCAATCTGGCAAGCAAGGAAAGATACTTTTGTCTACAAGAAACCATATCGGAATCATCATAATGTGACAGCAGACCCGATGCCATGGAACACTCGAAAACTCCAAATGGGAACAACGCTAGAATCTATGAAGCAGCAGTCAATTATTGAATGATGTATCACTGAAAACGAAGTGCAAAGATGCAAGATGCACTCTCCCAACTGCCAAAATATCCAGGTAATCTCCAAAACACCCATCGGGCCAAATCTGGATTAATGAAAAAAATAGGACAGATATAGAAAAAAGTGCATGGACAGCAACATAAAGCTCCTCAATACCTTTCCAACATCGCAAAGATAGCGAAAATCGGAGATCTTGGCAAAGAGTTATGAGCTCGGAAGCATAAAAAGTACATCTAACTTTAAACAGTAATAAATGCAGTAAAATAGGAAAATATTGAAAAATAAACTGCACCAAATCAAAGTGCTCAAAACCATCTTTTCGATGATATCTCGTTTGCTCGATTTTGATACCGTATGCCCAAGTTATACAAAAAAGAAAAAAAACTACTTCTTTAGAGAAAACTAGGGTTAGGAGGGGACAAACACCACCGTACGGATGCTAATGTCATGCTGACATCAGTGGTTCATGGGCATAAATTTGACGGCCTGCAGGCCGTCGCGGCAAAAAAGCGCCCCCTTGCAGAAAAAATCCATCGGAGCCCTTGGTCGTTGATATGACCAGGGGTTGGGTGCTGAGTTCGGCTGGGGGCCAGGCATGGAGCTCCTGGTCTCCCATAAGACCCTGGCCTATGGGAGGAAGCCCTCAGGGGCTACAATGGCTGGTGGTGGAGTCACTGGCGCTGCATGGGGCTGCCACCAGAGGCGGCGGATCGGTGGCAGGAGCCCTTTGAACTGGGGGCGCAGGCACGGATCCCGAAAATGGGTTTTTTTAATTTTTTTTATCAATTTTCATGCCTCATGAAGCGTGTTCGGGAGGCCGTATGACTTCCCTAGCAAAAAAAATTTGCCTCAGAAACCAACTGCTCAAAAATGGATGATTTGACAGGCGTTACTAAGGTTTTGGGGCACTGCAAATGCGATGGCGACATCCGTTTGAGCCCATAGTGTCCCAAAAAATTGGCTACCCCCAGATCTTGCAAAAAAGATGTCTGTGGAAACCCTTGCACTTGAACCTCACTGAGAAGCCATATCTTCATATCACGAATAGGCAGCGGCAGGTTTGGAGCTCTGATACCATGTTAGAATCCAAGATCACCTGCATGCAAATGGATACCTGTCACATGCAAAAGACATGCAAAACCAACAAGATGTTCTGTAAACCTCAAAGTATAAAATGCATTATGAGAATTTCCATTATTACAAAGAGATCAATCCTTATGAAGGAGATCAAGAAACCCTAAAAGGGAAACTCTAAATGAAACCCTAGTGTGCACACTTAATAATTAATCAATTATTAATGTGCCTAAGTTTAGCTTAAGCAACTAGAGGAATAAGTGACTTAATTAATTAACCAGTATGATATAATTAATTAAGCATAATAAATTATTACTCTAACAAAAAATTTTTTTGTGTCAAGTGTTAATTTGGTTTGATCGCATGTTGTGTGTATTTTTCTACAACTTGCTATCCCAACATTGTAATCTTGTGCCAAAATTTTGAGAAAATAAAGTCATGAGTATCCTTTTTTTTCCCGTAATATAAAGTCTCATATTTCTATTTATTGTGTAATTCTTATATGATCTCGTTTTTAGCTTGCACTGAAAGTTAGTAGATGTATGTTGGGAAAAGTTTATTTAAGCATATGTGTTAGAAAATCAATCTTGTTCATTTCTAACTCTCTTGCTTTGTGTTTACTTGAGAGGCTAGAAATGTCAATCATGTAAGTTAGTTGTAGTTGTTAAGTTTCACTAAAGGGAAAACCTCAGCTGCAACATTTAGAGTTCTATAACCTTGTGTTCTCGCAATGAATCAAAAAGATAGGAAAATTAGCTTTAGTTTACTTTCTTTATGGAAACTTAGCAAAAGAGGGAGCTTCCCCTCCTAATTTTAAGAGCAGTTTAGTACACATAGCTATCTGTTTCCAAAATGCATTCTAGAGGTGTGATTTGAAATGCCAACAATATTAATGTAGAATAGGCATCCCATTTCCTTTGACAACAAAATCTTAGAGATAAAAAGACTTTATATTCTATATACAAGAAGAAAATTCTCACCATCATGCGTGTGTTGGTGAAGTTCAAGATATATTTGGTTGGTGGGTGATTTGTTGTCAAAATAGATCATAACAGTTTGAGGTACTTCTTGGAACATAAGGACTTGAATGAACACCAACAAAAATGGGTCAGTAAAATTCAAGCATATGATTTTGATATTGAGTATGTAGTGGAAAGAAGAATATAGTTATAGATGCTCTTTGCAAGAAGACTCTCATATGTGCCTTGTCCGAGCTTTCAATGGATTGGAGAGCTCTTTTGTTAATTGAGTACTCCAAGAATTTGTTTTCTTGTGAGATGATGGATGGAAAAATCTAGGATTATAGGTGTAAGGTAGTGGATGATATCATCTAATACAAGGACAAGATATTTTTGGCTCCAAAATCTAAGTTGAAGGAGTGTTTGGGTTTCTATTCACACCTCTAGAATGTAGATTGGAGATAGAAAAATATACACAGTTATATTGCTCTTCAAATTAGGAGGGGAAGCTCCCTCTTCGCTAGTTATGCTTAAAAATAAATTTTAAACTACTATCAATATTTTTATTTCTTCTAGCTAAGATCACAAGGTTATTAAACACTTTGTGTTGTAGCTGAGGTTTTCTCTGGTTTCATAACTTCAAACTACAACTAAGCCTATTCTAATAATGCTTCTAATAACTCAAGTAAATTCAAAGTCTGAGAATTGGAAGCAAATAAAGAATGGTTGATTTGACACAAAATCTTAAATAAACTCACTTCTAGAACATGACTAAAGACACATTGTACCCTTTAGATGATTGTAATCTGAATTTTGTAAGGTAATGAGCCTTCCTTCGAGTAGTGAGTTCTAGGATGTGTGCTTGAATGCAAGTGAATTCCTTTTTTAAACACTATAATTTGAGTACTCAAATTATGGATTAATCTCCACCATATTTTTTCCCCTAACAGGGTTTCGATTTCCACGCAAAAATATATGTGTTATGATGTTATTAATGTTTTCATTCTATGCTTGCATCTTATCTTAGTATAGTGACAGAATGATTTTAATTTTATGATGAATGAAAGTATAAGATTTTTTGAACACTAATTCATTCCCACCCTCTCAGTGTTCCCTTGAGTCCCACAATTGGTATCAGAGTTAGTTCCTATGAAGAATTTATGTAGCTTGAGGTGGATCTTGGAATGTAATGGACTTTGGCAATCTTCAACAACAACTTATGGTAGCTCTTGATGACCTTGATCAGTGTAAAGAAGAAGTTCAAGAATTGAAAGCAAATCTGGAGGATGCTAAGAAATTCATTCAATCATTAAAGGATCAAATAGTGAAATATAGGGTGGAAAGGAAAGACCTCTATGATGAGATCAAGCAAAAAGAAAGTGAAGATATGGATGATGCTCACTTGAACCAAGCATTGAAGGAAATAATTGAAGACTGTGAAAAGCTTGCTAGAGACAATGCAAACCTAAAATTTGAGATGGAATCTATGAAAATGAAGATGACTAAAGAGAATGAAGAAAGAAAGAAGAATGAGGAAAATATTTCTTAGACTCTGAAAGAGAAATCCAATTAATACAGTAGAATAAAAGGGGAATTCACTTAGTTGGAAAGTGAAATTCAAAGAACCCTAAACAATGAAGAAGAATTTGGTAAGTAGATTGCTACTCTTAGGAATGATCTAGTCATTTCAAATAAGTACAAAGAAAATTTTAACCTCATTTCAGTAAAACTTGATGAACTGACTCAAGGATGAAAGAGTGGAAATGATAAGACAAGTCTTGGATATGAAAAGGGAGAAAGTTTCAAATTAGGACAAAAGAATCTCAGGTAGAACAAAAAAGGAAGACATTTGGTAAGACAACCTAATGCATAAATATTTAATGGGAATTGTTTTTCCTGTAATAAGTTTGGTCATATGGTTGCTCAGTGTAGAAGTAATTTAAAGTCAAAATATTCATCATTCTCTGGTCAGTGTTTCAAATTCAAAAAGCATGGTGATAAATCAATTGAATGCAGATATATGTCAAGTCACACTATTGATAGAAGAAATGTTGAATGTTATGCATGTGGGAAGTTTGGACATATTGCTAATCAATGCAAGATGAGAAGAAGCCAATGGAATGGACAAAGGAAAATTGTGTGCTACAATTGTAACAAGTATGGTCATGTTGCTATATTTTGTAGAAATAAAAGCATTGATAAAAGAGGTCTAATTAACAGAAATAGAAATATGCAGAAAGATGTCAAAGAAAAAGGAAAAATGATTATTGATGAAATGAGGGATCAAATTAAGAAGACATGGGTAAAGAAATTTGAATCTGATGATGGTAATGGTTTTGTACCAGAACTCGCTTCTGGTAATTCTTCTGGTAATTGATTTGAGGCCATTGGACTAGGGGGAGCTTTACAAGAGAATCCTTCCTCCCTTGTCTATAGATGGTACTGAAATGTAGAGAATAGTCAAGAAGATGTACTCATAGTGCAAAAAAGTTTTGGATAAACTTAGCAAAGAAAATTCAGGGTGATCCCACATAGTGCTTTACAATTTTTGGCCAAACTAGACACTGAAATTATTATTATTAACTAAATCTTCACATTCGAGAACCTATAGCAGCTAAAGCGTGAGGAATTTGGAGATGATGCAAACTAGAGTCTCATCAAATTTTGACTCTAGATTCTAAAAATATTTTTTTGAAAATTTTTGGAATAAGATTGCATTTATTTTTCCATTTCCCATGAAAACTAGTTTTTTTCATAAAACAACATTTAAAAAAAGTGATGTTCACCACATACAACATAATTTTTTTTGTATGAAGGATAAAATTATAATTTTTTCAAATTTGGATTTTTAACTACGATATCTAGTACTTGCATTTGGTCTCATAGTTTTTTATTGAATATTTTTTCCTTAATAGAGTTTCAAAGTCAAACCAATTGTAATTCAGACATAGGCGGACTGTATACAACATAAATTTTTTTGTATGTATCAAAATTTAAGTTTTATTTTTTTAATGGATCAAGGACATCAATACCCAACACAAAAATATTTTTTAAAAATTTATTTTGATAATTTTCTATTTTTCCACATGTGAAAAATAGAGAGCTTCATTTTTGGTGAAAAACCTATATTTAATAAAACTAAAAAAACACATACATAATAAAACCAAAACATATTAAAATTATATTCATGGGATAGCTCATTTCGAGGACCACAATAATAATTTGAAATAAATTTTAAATGAATTCATTTGATCCCCCAAATGGTGAATCAAAATTGATTTTTTATCAGCATTTTGATAGGTGTAAAGGAGATTCATTTATAGGTATGGTTTAAAACTAGCGAGGTTCTATCCAAGGGGGTTTGATCTAAGGTGGTTTGATCAAACCCTCTTCAATTGGAATCCTTAAAATGGAAATTTTAAAGGCTTAAATCATTATATTTTCTAAAAATATGTGATTTCAGCAAAAATCAGTTCCTCTCAGAAATTGTAAACCAGCTTTGTGGGATCACCCTTCAACAAATTTGTTGGTCCATAGAAAAATTTTCTATAATCATCTGAGAAAATAGTCTCTAGAAAACTTACAGAAAATGCATTTATTGTGCATGTGTGAGCTATAAAAGTCAAGTATAAGCCATCATTTGTCACTTTTCTTTATTCAAGAGAAGAAGGAGAGCGCTCATCAATTCGATTTTGGAGCAACAAAATCGAATTCATCAGCAAATTGTGAAAGTTATCAGGTACTTCAAATCATTTTTGAAATCTTCATATAATTTGGTGTGCAGTTGCGAACCCTAAAATGTGAAAAATAAAATGGAGCAAATTAAATATTTGATCACATTGGATGAATACAATAGTGCAAAGATAAAATCTATGAGAAATTTATTGCTTCTTGATAATTGAAACAATTGAGTGAAGCCAAGCATGCAAATTTGGATTTGTGGAATGAGTTTTCATACCTTGAAAATGCAGAATTCATAAAATTCTTATTAAGAATATTGCATGGTGATATTTTAAATTTGGAAAAGCCCTACTCAATTTCAAAGGAGGTAATTGAGAGATTAACTAGATTTCGCAAATTCGGTGACGTTCCTATCAAGAAATCTATCTAGAATAGGGAAGTCGAAACCCTAGCTGGTATAATCGAAGATCAAAGAGCTCTGTTGATAGCAACAATTAGGAATCCAATTACAAATTACAATGCACATGACATAACTTATAAAATCATCTACTAAAATCGGGAAGGAGCCACATCGGCTAGCGCAGTATACATTGCTCATCAAATGATAATTGAAGGTTATGACTTTGACCTATGCAGATTGCTAAAAGATTAGATGTTGGAGAATGTTCAACTGATAAAGGAGTCAAGTTATCCATTCAAGTTTGGACTCTAATTAAATGTCTAGTTATGTATTTTCTGAATTTGTTGCCAAAAATCGACAATGTAGTATGGACATCAAATAAATCGGTATGCACCCAAATTTACTCTTATTCTAAGAATTTGTCTAACTAGGATTCAGAGTTTGAAATTTTCTATAAAAATGTTCTTGCAAAATGTGGATCAGTCATTTCCTCTCTGGTAAGGATAATGGAAGTTGGTTCCTCTTCTAGTAGCACTAATAGAGGACAAAAACGAGGATAAGAGATTATTGAATATAGCCCTCTGGAAAGAAAAGTTCCCAAGTTTTAAGGAAAAGGGAAAGAAAAGGAAATTGTGGAAATTGTGGATGAAGAACATGAGAATCCACTAGAAAATGACTCCAATATTGAATAAAGTAGTGAGGAAGAAGAAGATCTGTCAAAAGAAAAACTACATCAACTTATCCAAAATACAAGTGGTATGCAGAAAATTGCAAGGTTATGGTTAGTCAGACCATCATATCATCAAGAATTAATTCTGAAAGTTTTGAATTCTCATATTGAGCATTGCAAGATAAGATTGGAAAGTTTAAAGGATATTCTACCTGAAGAGATGATTGAGTGTAGAAGAGAATCATTGGGATTTGAATTCAAAGGAAAAGAAGAAGGTGAAATTATCTCACCTGAAGGAACAATTCAGACTATACCTTGTCAAGCTTAAGAAGAAAATGAATGAGTTAAGGTAGTGCATTAACTCAACCACATGAATCTTGAACTATTGTGTTCATTGGACCCATGTAGTTAGTAATTACAAAGAGAAGTTGAATCAGATTGAGACAGAACTAAATGACATTGGCAAATACTTCAACATGTCTCAAGATCCGGATGACATTATCAGAAGGAGAATTTGGGAGTTACAGATAGCTCAAATAAAAATTCAACTATTCAAGAATTTTATTGTGGAAACCTTTTGGAAGGTAAAAGAATTAATTGAGTGCAGGCCAAAGTAGTTGGTGGATATTATATAAAATGGTGAAAAATTCGAAGAAGCAATCATAATTCCTAAATCTCTCATTGAGATTATCAACAAGACATCCAAAAATAATAGCTTGATTATCAGCATTGGAATTGCAATTGATGGTTGGAAGAAGTTTCTTCTAGAAGTGAAGAAAAACAATAGGATAATATTTTAAAGATAACTGCAAATGGTGTTCAAGTTTTTGAAATTGTGACTAAAGGAGAAAAACTATTGGCATATATGAATTGTAGTTTTGAGGCCTTGAATTTTTTGAACACATGTTTTGTCTTTTTGGAATATGGCATCCCAGATTCGTCATTGATGTCAAAGGGGGAGAGAATGCAATGAAAAAAATCTCATAAACCTAAGGGGTAGAAAATATGTAAGGGGGAGAGAATGCAAATTCCTTATTAGTCTCATGGGGAAAGAGTGCAATGAAATTTTTTCACTAAGTGTTTCCATCACTGCCAAAGGAGGATATTGTTGGAATATGGCTAAGGATTTTTCTTTGTAGGTGTTTTCATTGATGGAAACCCAAGTGATAGGGTAGGGTTGGATGGAATCAATCATGTTCCATGCTCTGGATCCTTGTTCTTAAGATATCCTAGGTGACTCTCCCACCTTAACCTTTAGGTCCTATCTTAGGTATAGGTACCCCTGGTTCTACTGGCCAACCCCACTATTCTCCCAATTCACAACTACCAAGCCAATCTTGGTGCTTTGCCACTATCTCACCCTTGACCCTTAATCTTCCCTAAAGGTCAAACACTCTCAACACTCAGTTAGGTTCTTGCAGAGGTGTAGAGATGTAAAATCAAGTTTCATAGCAACCTATTAGGGGTCTTGGACAATCACTAGGCTCCAATTCTCCATTGCTTCCACCAAACCCTCTCCTAGGGTTAGAAAAAGGGCTACAAGCCTAGAGCCCCAATTAGGCCTCCTAACCCAAGAAAAGTGGAAAGTTTGCCCAAATTCTCCAAATAAACCCTAATATTTTCTTGGGAATCATGATGTCCTTGCCCACACCTTGAATATTTTTGGGGTTTGCAGCCTCCACTGTCTGTACACTGTTCCAACCCTTAACTTAGAAAATTTAGGCTTGTTTTAAGCCAATTCCTGACCTCATTTTGAATAGTCAGTTTGTTTGCCACCAACCAATCTATGTTAAGTCTCCTTCTTTTTTCCAAGCCTCTACAAGGAAATCCACATCCTCTCCACACCATGGTTCACTAGGAGATTGGCACCCCTACAACCTTAGTGCTCTGCACTCTTTGACTGTCCTACCTGAGCACTACCAAGCTCGCCTAGGAACAATCTTTTGCCATGGATTCCTGACTCCTAATGACTCCTACCTCTACCTAATGTACACACATGGAGTCTAGACTCTATTTCCAAGAACCCATACACTAGGTACATGGGAAACAAGGTCTAGAGCTCCATCTTTGCCGGTCTAATAGTTAGAACAAAAATTACAAGAAATGAACTAACCTAACAAAACAAATTCCTTAACCAATGCAACAAGCTAACTACTAAACTAAGCAATGCCTAGAAAATTAATTACACTACTTAATCTACTCTCAACATCTGATCAACCCATCAAATGCATAAATCCAAAACCATAAAACAAGAAGATGTTCTTCAATATCATGGTCTTAATTGCTCTCCATGAAATTATTACAAATCAAAAACCAACCAACCAACCAACCAACCTTGCTCTCAGCTCGAGCAACTCTGTATAACTCCTCTCCAAGGTAGTTACCAATCCCTTGGGTCGGACATTTCCATAATCAAGTGGAAAAAGGTGCAAAATGTCCCATTTTGCCACCTTTTCCAATTATTGCTAACTCCTAAACAACTAAGAAACATGAGTTACAAACTCCCTCCTGATCACTCCTGATCAAGACAAGAAAACACTCTAACTCAAATTCCAATGGTCAACATGACCTTCTTAGAACAGCATTTACACTAAATTTATCCTAGACTACCCATATCCTAGTGTTTCCTAGGTGCTCCTGCACCACCAAGTTATGCAACCCAAGTCTTGCATCTAAATGAGCATCACTATTTTGGCTCCTACCAACAAAATAAAGCAAATCATAAAGGATCCAGCTAAAAGCTTAAAAGGTGATCTAGTCTTCCCACAGGACAAATATTTTAGGTTGTGGATCTCCAAGTAAGGTCTGTAGAGGCTTTTAGTATCCTATTTTTGATGTGCACACACTGGTAAGTGATCTAGGAGGTACGATGCACTAATTTGTAAATTATCTATGCTAAAAGGTCGACTCAACAAAGGTGGAATTCACAGATGTATGAGATACAATTAATTAAAAGTTTTCATGCTCGAATAAGTTTTATTTGGGTCCTCTCTTTGTCTTAACTATTTTGCAGGATGCACATAAACATTTTGTGGTGCATTTGGCTGACAAGTTAAAATGTCTTAATACCTTATCAAGTTGACTGTTGGATGAGTAAATCCTTGATCGCAGATATATATGAGTTTGGTTTTTTCATTCAAAGTGTGGAATATGAATATGTGTGTGTATGAAGTGCGAAGTGTGAGATCTAGCAGAGCAGTAATGTGAATTTTTGTCTAAGTGGTGCAAAGACCAGTAATGAGCAGAACAAAGCAAAGCAAAGTACAAAATTGGAAAGTAGATCCAGAATCGAGATTATGAACTTCACCAGAACTGTAACTTGGCATGATTAGATGCTATTATTTCAGTTCACTCTTTATATGGTTTTAATCTAAATTTTGTAAGGCAGTGAGCCTTCCTTTGAGTAGTGAGGTCTAGGCAGTGTGCCTGAATGAAAGTGTATTCCTTTTATAAACACTATACTTTGAGTACTCAAAGTGTGGATTAATCTCCACTGTGGTTTTTCCCCTAACATGGTTTCCACACAAAAATCTATGTGTCATGATGTTATTTATGTTTTCATTATATTATTGCATCTTATCTTGATATAATGACAAAATGTTTTTAAGTTTATGATGAATCAAAGTATAATATTTGTTGAACACTGATTCACCCCCCCTCTCAGTGTTCCCTTGAGTCCAAAACACCTCAAGTGCAGATTCAATTCCTTTGTAATTCTAGAAATTCACATGCTAGCAGATCACACTTCACTCTTTTCGCTTCCATACAATCTACCAACACTCACGTACCTCTCACACACACTCATACATTATTCTTTAAAAAAATCTTGTATATATATCCAATTTTCCATAAGTTAATAATTAGGTTGGCTCCAAATAGATACAAAACTTCCTCAAAAATGATTCAACTGAGTGGTATTTTGGCATGGATTATACAAAAAATTAATCCAATTACATCTTTATCCGCTTGATAGGTCAACCAACAAAAGACCTAACAACAAAAAATGTGAACAAAAAACTGATACCACGATCACCACGATCACCTGTACACATGAGATCCTATCCATGCATGGTTTTACCAACCATGGTCTACTTCCCAAAAACTGAAGTAGTCGACCTTTACCGGAGAGGATACTAGAGAAAAATGTTGTAGGATAATTCTATATTACTAGTTCAGAATACCTGATTAATGTGACTTGCAATTGCAACTCATATATTATGATGACATCAATGACAACAAAACTAATGGCAAGGGATATGATCTTCTTCATTCTTCCAATGGTTATGTCACTAATAACAAGCCAAGTTTTCCTAAACCATCCATACCTGAATGTTGCATCACAATCTATTCTTCTTGCACATAAAAATGCCACATATTAACCTCTTCTAAATAAAACATTTAATAATCATAAAACCATAATTAATAATTCTTTTAGTTTCAAAAATATTTTGATGTCATTTACTATCGAAAAAAAGTTGAATAAATCACAAAAAAATCATGAAACCTCCTAAGTGTAGCTTAAAGAAATTTTATAGGATGGGTTTCAACATAATAATTTTTCTACTACATCTCTCAATGAATGTATTATAAGCAGAAAACAAAATTCTTCATACTCAAAGTAATGTAGTCAAAAATTTATTCCAAAAGTATGTTAGCAAGAGTTAAATAAAAGTGATTACCTCTTGCTACAATAAAGATCCTATGAGTCTGGTTGATATGTCGAGTGGTTGTGTTATATCAGTTATGTAGTGCATTCGAGAACAACCAATGTTTAATGGGATATTCTAGAGAGTGGTCAATATTTTCTAAACCTTATGAATTTTACTTAAAATTATACAACTTAAACTATAAACCAAGTTTATTACATAGTTGAGTGCAATCTTGGGTTATCACAAACTATAATAATGTCATCTGCTAATATCCATTATGGAAATTATTAAAGAAAGACCCATGCTATATAGGATATATTTCCCTTATCAGTTTTACATACCTTAATGATCAAACACAAGCTTCCCACACAATCTAGGATATAATCCAAGATCATACCACAACCCTGTCACGACAACTAATTTTTTGACCCAAGATTTAAGGTTGTTTTTTAATACCAACAAAAGAATTGGTAAGAGCATGACTAGGTTAAAAACCCTAGGACTTTGTATAAACATAAACCATAACTCTAGCGGATTAGTGAGGTTGCAATACCAAAAATATTGAGACATTGTAGCCAATAACAAAATATTGCAATCTAAATGTTGTAGCCAATAACAAGCACACTATGTAGCTTAGTGAAATTTGTAAATGAAATAAATGGTAAGAATAATGATAGTCACTTGAGGTGTGACATTCAAAAAGAGTTTGAGCAGTGACAAGATAATAAAGCTCAAACCTTGCATAGTAAAGTGGAGATTTTAACAATGAGTTTCCTTACCCCCTTATTGACCTTAAGGGTTTTTCAAATGCTATTGACAGTGTTAGACAAGTCAAATAGAATTAGGCAATGACTATCCAAATGAAGTAACAATGTTAATCATATGTTCAATGTTTCTTCTTAGCCATTGTATAATGGAGGTAGTGGATTACATGTTTGAGCAGTGTTTTGAGACTCGTCAAAGATTGGAGAATAGTGAATAATACATTGTGGATTGTGAAGTAGTGACAATAAGGTTGAAGGATCTTAATACCCACAATACCATGAAACAATGAGTTCCCTGTAGTAAGTAGGTAGTCTATAGGGCATAGTTTGATTTTATAGAAGGATTCTCATGAAAGGAATCTTAAAGTGATAGTGAGTGAGTTGTTTGAAATTGCAGCTGAGGGTGCAATATCTGGTCTTAAAGGTAGTTAGAAAAGTAGTAAATATGCAAGAAAATAAAACTGTACACAACAAATAATTCACAATGTTATCTTGCATAATTCCTTGAGCTTGAAGAAAAAATTATCATTGTATATTGATGAAAGTAGTGACCTTAATGGTCAATCACTGACAACCATGATTTTAAAACATGTTATTGTGCTTATGGAGACAACATTTTAAGCAAGGAAGTGAGTGGTGGTTTGGAACAATGGAAGGTATGAAGGACTTTCTTTATTTGCATACTATGTTGTCTAGCTTAAGACAACGTTCTTAGAAGAGATTGAAGGTGGATTATGGAACTCAAGGGTTACTATGATAAGGATTAAATAAAAGATTGAGATCTATTTAAAAGCCAGTATCATGAAGATATTAAATATGTCACATGCAAAAGCTTAGTAGTTGGAGTAATGAATATAGTTCCAAAGAGGACAATGTGTTGGGGAAGATTGAGGAGATCTCCACATTATCTAATCATAAGAAAATACATCATTTATTTATTTTTTAAATTAAAATAAATTATTCTAAACCCTATATAGGATATGTTGATACTTCAAAAGCATCTGATTATTTTTTAAAAATTAAAAGAAATCATTCTAAACCCTATATAGGATACATTGATACTTCAAAAGAATTTGATTTATTTTTTAAAATAAAAAGAAATCATTCTAAAACCTATATAGGATACATTGATACTTCAAAATCATCTGAAGGAATTTGGGCATTCTAAACCCTATATAGGATACATTGATACTTCAAAAGAATCTGAATAAATTTGAGATTATGCAAATATATATCAATTAAATACCTAGATTACAAAAAATAACACAAACAATGTAACCCTTGTTGAGCAGAGTAGGAATGAGATAAGCAACAATGAATCCTATGCATCCTATCATGCATATCTCCTTACCATTCTCTATCATTCTTTACGGAAACACTTCTCCATTTTGGCAGGCTATGCCTGAAAAAATGGTTTCGACGAAGCTTTTAGAGTATTTTTATTAAAATGAATACTCCATTTTGGTGGGCTACGCCTAAAAATAAGATTTCAACAAAAAAATTTAGAGTATGTTTATTAAATTTTTAGAGTATTTTGAGGGGCTATATTATTGATTCCTTAAATGATTTATTCAAATGGATTGTGACTAAATAAATGACTAACTATTTAGTCATTTTTATTTGTGTGCCTAAATTATTTTTAGTCAACGACCAAATTAGTCATTTATTTACTCATTTATAGTTGATTTGTAAAAAAATAGTTGAATTCAATCATTTTTAGTTTTTGTGACTAAAAAATTTTCACCAAATCATTTATTTGCCAAATTCTATTAGTGAACTAAAAAATACTAAAATAATAGAAATTATGACAATGAATGGAAAGTAAACTGGAATGCACATAACAAAAAATTGCATGCAAAATTGCTAATTCATATCAATTATCAACATACCATCCTTTGATATGGAAAGGATTCACAATATGATTTTGGAGTGTATAAAATTGAATCTTTGTAATGACATTAGTTAAAATATTTGCAATTTATTCTTTAGTCTTGATATACCTAACTTCTCCTACCTTCTTTTGCATCAAATATTTAATTGAATGATACTTAGGATAAAATTATTTAGTTCTACTATGATGCCATAGAGTTTTGGCCATTTTTATTGTTATCATATTAAAAAAAAATAATGTAGTAGTACAATTTGTCTCTCTCCAATTTCTTCAAGAAAATTCTTAAGCCATAATGTTTGACTGTCATAGAAGTGACTGCAACATATTTTTCTTCTATTAAGGAAAGGAAAACTATTTTTCACTTCTTTGATCTTAATCCAAATCTAAAGGATAAACAATTACATCTATAGAAATTTGATCATCCATATTATCACCCCAATCATAATCACTAAATACAACTAGTTGAAACTCTTTAGAATTGTAGTAATGAGTGCTAAAATTTAGAGTTCCTTTCACATACTTCAAAATTCTTTTCAGTTTATTCATATAAATTTTAAAAGAGTTTCTCGTGTAACTTGAAACACGAGAAAATTTATAAGAAACATCAAGTTTTGTGTGAGTTAGAAACATCAAACTTCTAATAATACTTATATAAGTTGTCCCATCAACTATTTCAACACCATCATCTCTACACAACATAACTCCATGAGAAATTTGAGTTGAGTTTGGTTTACAACCAACCATATCAAATTTCTTCAATATATCCTTTGCTTCTTTTTTAACAAATGGAAACTTCATCCTTACTTTGATAAACCTCCAGTCCTAGAAAATATTGAATGATACCTAAATATTTCATCACAATTTCAATCATCATATAAGTTTTGAATTCATCTTTCATATTAGAATTGATACTCATATGTAAAAAAAATCATCAACATGTAAATTGAAAAATAAGAAGGTCATTACTTTTTTATTGTATGTTGAGTCTTACTTCTAGTTAGGCCATTCTATTGAAAATAACCATAGATCCTAGCATGCCAAGTTCTTGGTGCTTTTTTGAGGCCATTAAGGCCTTCTTTAGCTTGTAAACTTGATATTCTATTCCTTGAACCTCAAAATGTTGGGTTTTTTCTACATAGATTTACTCTTCTAAGTACCCATTAAAAAATAAAATTTTCACATCCATGTGATGAATGCTCAATTTATTTTGGCTTACTAAGGAAATAAACATTATAATACTCTTTTTTCTTGCTATGGGAAAATTTCTCTTGATAATAAATATCATACCTCTATATGCAACCTTTAGCAACCGATCTTGCATTTTGTCTCTCAATAATCTTGTTACTATTGGACTTAGTATTGTAGACCCATTTAGTAAAAATATTTATTTTGTCATGTGAAAGATCTATAAGATCTCAAGTATCATTTGTATGAATATAATGTATCTATTCTTTCATTTAATGAACCTAAACCTCATTAATACATGCATATCCAAAAACATGATGATTCAAAATTAGCTTGTGAAAATAAATAAAAATATATTGTCTAATATCTTTGTTGAACTATATTGTCATTGTTGAAGTTGATAAACCAACCTCATAGAACCCAGCGAACACTTGCAATTAAATAAACTATCATGTATAAGAGATAATGAAACACAATAATGGTGCTTTGCAAGCCTAGAGAAAAAAATGCATAATCAAGAACTGAATAATTACAAAGAGATCAATCCTTAAGAAAGGAGATCAAAACCCTAAAGTGAACCCTAGGATTAAATAATTATTAAAGTGCCCAAGTTTAGCTTAAGTGAAAAATAAAGTAAAAGGTTACGTAATTAATTAATCAACATGATTAAATTACTTAAGTAATTAACCTATTACTCTAACACACCCCTTAAGATGAACTTAGGGAGAAGCTGGAAAAATAAGGACAAAATACATGAAAGAAAATATGGGTCTCGACAACTAGGCCTGATGAGGTACCCATGTACAAATGTAAAAGATCTCTCACAATATGAGAAAAGGAGAAAAACTCATGGGAAAAAATCCTCTCCAAAAGAGAGAAATACATGTGAAGGACTAAGAAGCCTCCAAAAAATAATGTCCCAAAAAGAATAGGAACAAGTGAAGGAATAAAGAAGCCTCCAAAAAAGAGTGAAGCATGAGGAAGCTACAAAATCTGTCATACAATGAATGTTGAAATGTTGAAAGAAGAACCTCCACTGAAACATATGATGATTAGGATCAAGAACACAATAATCTGTATGAGTACCCCCAACAAAACTACTCGAATTCGATGGAAAACTAAGGCATACATAAATAAATCAATGATGTAGATGACACAGGTACCAATAGTCTAAAGAATTGATCAAGTGAAAATGGAAGGTCACCTCCTAAATGGAAGAGTGTCCATATGTTTAGTGATCCTCTCACCGAAATGCAAGTAACCAACCACTAATGTACGCTGCATCTGAAAGTACATAGGAATAAATAATGTATACATATCTAGCTCCAACGAAACCAAGGAATCAATATCACCAATAGTAGAAACCCCCCCATAATGCTAACAAGGGAGAGTTATGATAGGTACAATGAAACTGAATGTCTGAATGTAGTGCATGATAAAGAACCAAGAGCATTTGAATGTGCATACATGAAAGTACAAGTAGATATAAAGGGTGCACAAACCAAGACACACATGCATGAGAAAGATATGAAGGAAAAAGAAAGGAAAAAATCAACCCCCATGGAACTTTATATCATAGTGTGAGTATAATAATGACACAATATAATGTGCAAGAATCCCAATACTACACATACAAAGTTGAGTCACTTTATTTTAGTGCATTTACAGATGATAAATGCATGCAATGTGAGCCTGTAAGGTCCAATAAGGGTCTAATACTATAAATACATGAATAATAGCAAAAAAATAAGCCTTCCCACACAAACGAGAAGTTTCCAAGAACTAAGATGTCCAAGTAATTCATCAAAATGTGAGAACACAAAAAAGTGAATAAAATGTACCTGTTAAATTTAACAATGAAAAAATCTACATATCTGAAAAAATCACTAGAAAGCCTTTCCCACGCCTATTCGTTTTCAAAAAACATAGTCGGTATGCAAAATTTATGTCCTAGAAGCGTAGAAATAAAGATTTGAATTTGTCTAGAAATAAATGCATCAAAAAATTAAAATAAAAAAAAATCACCTACACCATTGGATTGGTCTTAGAACCAGATTTCCAGTGATTTTTTTTTTCTTTCAAAAAATTGAGTTTAGATGCAAAAGTTTAGGCCAAAATACCAAAACTACTCCAAAAGGGGTTTGGTGGTTAATCCTAGTGGTTAACTGATAGTGGTTAATTGACAACATCGCCCATTAACACTATTTTTTTTTTTTTTAAATCTTCGATTTCATGTCATACTAGGTCATATGACCCAGTAATGAAAACAATTTAGCCTCCTAGAGTCACTGTGTTTGATTTCGATGATTTGATAGTCGATTTCGGGGTTTTTGGGAACACCGAACACAATGGTGAGGTCTATTTAGGCTCAAAATTTTCCAAAATTATAGGTACACTCTGGATCTAGAAACCCTCATAAACTTCAAACCCTCACAGATTGGACACTATATAACCAAAATTGATGAAACAAAGGTCCATCTTGACTATTTCAAACCTTTTCGATGTAATGGTGAGGTCCAAAATGACTCAAGATGCACTAAAAATTTGATTTAAGTAAATATCCCTCAAAAAATGAATAGGAAGTTATAGATCTAGAGCTCTAATACCATGTTGAAGTTGATAAACCAACCTCACAGAACCCAGTGAACACTTACAAGAAAATAACTTGTCACATAGAACAGATAACAAAACACAACAATGGTGCTCTACAAGCCTCAAGAAAATAACCTATCATGTAGAAGAGATAACAAAACACAATGATGGTGCTCTGCAAGCCTAAAGAAAAAAATGCATAATCAATAATTGAATAATTACAAAGAGATCAATCCTTAAGAAAGGACATCAAAACCATAAACTGAACCATAGGATTAAATAATTATTAAAGTGCCTAAGTTTAGCTTAAGTGAAAAATAAATTAAAATGTGACTTAAATAATTAATCAACATGATTAAATTTATTAAGTAATTACTCTAATAGTCATTAGTGTTGTCATTGATGTCAACTTCTAGTGTAGTATGTGTTGTAGTATTGTGGTGTCGATGAGATGTCAACCTCTAGTATGGTTGTGGTATTGAGTGTAACATTTTTGTAGTTAAGTGTCAACCTCTAGTGTGAATATGATGAGAATTGTTTTTGTTGCTAAGTGTTGCTGATGCAACATGTTGACCTAGTTTTTGATTGCTTTTGAGAAAAATTTCTTAATGATTGTACAAAGTGACAAAAGTTTGTTAAGTGTTCTTCTCCACATTTCTTATATATTGAAGAGTGCTTGTGTGGTTTGGATGTGATGATCAGAGGTTTTCAAAGGTGTTATATCTAGTGCTTCAAGCTATGGATCATGTGGTAGTGGAATATGTGCTTGACAGACTTTTGTTTGTGAATTAGGTTGTCTAGGAGAAATGAAATTTATTTTCTCTTCTTTGGATTGAGGTTTCTTGTCTTACAGATTTTGGGATGTGTTAATGTTTCCTGTATCTAGCTTTCCTTGGATGGGTTCATGTTCAACTTTTCTACAAGCTTTGAATCATGACTTGTATCTAGTGGCAGTTTGACTAGTTGCACAAAATGATAATGTTCTTGAAATTTATGTGGTTGTGGAAGTTTTGTTTGATATTTTATTGATTTTGGAATATTCTAGAATGTTTTATAATATTTATAATTTATTTTCATACTTGAGAGGTTGAATGTAGTTGCTCGATATTTATTTATGTTAGTTTGGCTGATCTATTGTGCTATTGTTGTGTGGGGATGTTATGGAAGCATGGTGTATTCTATCAGTATAGATTTTGGTCCTAGTTAACCTTTAGTGTGGTCTACCTTCACTTGTTTCCATCATTGAGAGGCGTGTGATGTTGACCTATTTGGTGGTAGGACATTTGAGTTGTATATGTCTCATTGAGGCTAACTTGGAGAATATTTTTGAGGTTATGAATGATATACATACAAGGTCAAGTGTGTGATGAGTTTTGTGTTGGAAAAAATGAATGTCTATTGAGATTTTAGTGCAAGCTTGAATTCTTAAGGCTACCGAAAGTAGTGAGCAAAATCTTTTTACATTTTTTCAATTTTCTAGAATTTGTTGGAGGTAGTGAGCTGAAGGTTGTGGATGGTGTATAATTATTGTTGTGGATTCTCCTATTGCTCCAAGGTTGTGGGACTCCATGTAATATACTTCTTCTATTCTCTTTTCTTTTGAATAGTGAGTCCTTGGTAGTGAGCCCTTGGTAGTAAGCCCTTTATAGTGAGCCCTTCGTTCATTTCTTTTGGGCAGTCAGTGCTTTGGACAATGAACCCTTCTAGAAGTGAGGCTATTGTAATCAAATTTCATATACAAAGTTGATCCCTATCATTTTTTTCCTAATTAGGGGTTTCCAAAAAAAAATTGTGTTTTATTATGTAAGTTGATGTGTTGTTTTTTCATTTGTTTCATATTAATAAGGGTTTAAATATTAATAAGGGTTCGAATATTAATGGGGGTTTAAAGGTCTTAGTGTACAAAAAATTCACCCCTCTCCCAATTGTCCTATGTGTCTAACAATTGGTATTAGAGAAGAGGTTCGTTTAAAAAAATCTCAACCGCTTGTGGTAGATCTAGATGACACACAAGAAAGGTGTCAAATCTCCTATGTTTGATGAAACAAATTACACATTATAGAATAACATGATGGAAGGCTATCTTGTCTAACTAGGGTAAGGAGTATGGAAATAAATTTAAAATGGTTATACCATGTGTACTACCACTCCGCCAAGTGATAATGATATCAAAGAGTATGAGATCAATGGGAAAGAAAGGTATACTATTTTAAGTGGAATTTCTTATTTAGAACATAGGAAGGTGATTAGCTTAATATATTCTAAAGAGATCTAGAAGAAGTTGGAAATTATTTATCATGGAGATGATGGGGTAAAGCAAGAAAAGATGTAGAATTTCAAAACCAAACTTGAAACCATTAGGATTTCAGAGGATTAAGATATTGTAGGCTACAAGCACAAGGTGGATGAAGTAGTCAATTCCATCAATGATTTTGGTGGAAATCGGGAGGTGAATGAAGTGGTGAAATAGGTATTAAGAACCCTTCCTAAATTTTATAGTTTAAAAGTTTTTTCTATTAAGGAAGCTCAAAATTTGGATCAATATTCTAGAGATCAATTATTTGGTGCTTTAACTACTTTTGAATTAAGAAAGTTATTCCTATATGATTGAAGGAAAGAGACTGCTTCTAAAGTTATCAAGAAAGAGAGTAATTATTAATCTAATCTAGATGATTTTTATGAGGTAGAATTATTTTTTTGAGAATATTGAAAAAGGACATTGGAAAATATAGAGGTAAATTACCCTTAAAGTGTTTGAAATGTGGAAATATAGGTCATCATTTTTAAAAATATCCAAAAAAACTTTCTAATGAAAAATACAAAGATCACAAAGGTAAATCTACCAAGAAGAGTTACTATGTTAAAGAAGATAATGACATATTTGATGATGAGAAATTTGATTATTTGAATAGTGAAATTGATGAATGCTTGTTCATGGCTTTGAATTTTGGAACTAATGTTGCTAACCCTAAAAGATGTGTGAAGGAAATTTCTTTGAAAAAAGGTCACAACATTGAAGGAACTATGTTGACTACTTTTCATGCAAAAGAGGATAGAAACTATTGGATAATTGAGAGCAAGTGCCCAAACCATATGATATGTGATAAAGGTAAGTTTTTTAAACTTGATAATTTTTATGGTGGTCTTGTGAAGTTTGGTGATGATAAACATGCTCAAATTTCTGGAAAATGTTCAATTAGTTTTTATGGAAAGCATAAGACAAATGATGTTCTTTATGTCAAGGATCTTCAGCATAATCTTCTTAATGTCAGACAAATGTGTAGAAGAGGATTCAATCTAGTATTTCAATATGGTGGTTATTAAATTAAAAAAGGAAGCTCTGGAAGTTTGGTTGCAACAAGAGCAAGGACAAAATGAAATGTTTATCGACTCAAAAGTGCTAATTGTAAGTATTTTATGGTTCAAATCAATGAAAGTTGACTATGGCATAGAAGAATGGGTAACATCAATTTTGATAGCCTAGTGAAGATCAACATTGCTCAAGCTGTAAGAGATCTTCCAATAATTAATAAGCCTATCAGTGCAATTTGCAAATAATGTCAACTTGGAAAGCAACCAAGGAAGAGGTTAAAAAATAAGAAATTCTCTATCATAGTACCATTTTATTTGGTGTTTACAAACCTATGTGAACCTACCAAAACAAAAATCCCTCAAGGTGACTGGTATTTTATGTTATTAATTGATGATTACTCTAGAATGACTTGGGTGACCTTTCTCAAAGAAAAATTAAAGGCTCTAGATAAGTTTAAAGAATTTAAATCTATGGTTGAGAATGAAATAAATTTTGAAATAAAGTGTTTAAGGTATGATAGAGGCGGTGAGTTCTCCTCCAATGAGTTTAGCAAATTTTGTGAAAATCATGAGTTAAAAAGATATTTATCAAATCCTAGGAATCCACAATAGAATGGAGTTGTTGTTGGAAGAATGAGAAGTTTGTCATTGATGCTATTGGTGGAAACATGAGCATTAGGGATAAGCACACAATATATATTACTATGTGTTGTAGTGTTGTTATTGATGTCAACATTATATCTTGATATGGAGATCATGGTGATATCAATATGGTATCTTGATGTGTAGATCATTGAAGATAATTTTAGCTGGTTCTAAAAGGTTTTGGAATGTTTTTGGAAGAAATTTTTGTAAGATGGTTTGATTTGGTAAAGTTGGTTGTGATAGAAAACTAATTGTGTCAACTTTGTTAATACTTTGCAATAGAGATCCAGTCTTTGGGTCTACACTAGTTTGCGAATGAATTTTTCACTTTGTACTTCTAACATTATTTTGTTGGGTGTTAGAAGTATCTAATTCTATAATTTCATCATGTTTTAGCTCTTGGTTTGAGAGATATAATTAACACAAGTTTTACTTGGTAAATTAAAGTCATTTCCTATATAGTGCACATGAATAGGAGATTCATCACTTCTCCACGGATAGGTTTTCGAATTTACAGATTTAAGGAGATGTTGAGAGATGGAAATAGTGTGTGAATTCCAATTGGAATTGAGTTTTTTCAGGTCCACGTGTTCGAATGTAGATAAAAAGTTGAATATTTTTCACATTACATCATTTGTTGAATTGACCTAATTGATGTGAAGATATGTGAAGCCTAAATAAGTATCATGGAGTTATGTGGGAGCTATTTTTTATTCATGATAACCTATTTTAAATTGTTTTAAGGAATTGAATCTTGGTGTGAGGCATGTATGGAAGGATTTGATCTAACAAATTATATCTTCTATATTTTGTATGTTACATATAATTAGGTCGACCTAATTGATTCTATACTTGAAGAAGATATATATTCTAGATCATTTTTAGTGTTTTGTTGAATGTAAGACTTGTAAGTGATGTGAATGATACAAATTGAGAAGACCCATTATGAATTTATCTCATGAATATTCAGTAGAAGATTAGAGTGATGTGAATGCAAAGGAAAGTAGAGTGTTAGATCAAAATTAGATGAAGTGTGTAAAATCAATTTATTGAGCTTCATTGGAACTGTATCTCATGCATATGTCAAATGCAATTGTATCAATTCAATCTAGGCTATGAGCCACAAACTCTCTTATATATTATTCTCTCAGTGGGCAATGAGTCCACTTGGATAGTGATTCCACCTATAGTGAGCACTTCTATAAATATATTATAATTGGTTATAATTTATTATGAGCTAATCCTCACCATGGTTTTCCCATTTTTGGTTTTCCATGTAAAAATATGAGTGTTCATGTGTTATGTGGTGTTTTTGGATATTTCATTCTTTCTTTCATTACTGTGGTTGAATATGATTTGGTGATTAGATGTTTAAATGTTTGAATGGTTTAAAATAATATTGATTTAGCCCTCTCTTAGCATTTCAAGTGTTCAAAAATTGGTATCAAAGATTGGTACCTTATAAGAATATTAATCACTTGGAGGTTAAACACATGGTTGTTAGAAGACTACCCACTCCTCTAGAAGAGATTGCAAGTTAATGAAAAAATGAAGCTTGGTAAATGAAACTATCACCGGTCTGAAATTGCAAGTTGAAGAAAAGAAAAGAGTTGAAGAAAACTTCAAGATGAGCTCTATTAAGCTTGATGAAAAGATTTAAATTGAGAAATTCTCTAAAGAAAAATAAGTTTTAGGATTTGAAAAGGGTAAAAGCTCAAATGTAGAAAAGAAGATCAATGAACCAAAGAAAACTTAAGATAATAAGAACAATGGAAAGAAAATCCAAAATCAAAAGAATGAAGCAAGAAAATCACTAGTTAGATAACCAAATGCACAAAGGTACCCACATTTTAATCATATGTTACAATTACAATAGGCTTGGACACATTTCTAAGTTTTGCATAAGCATAAATATGAGGAAGGATAATCTAGTAAAGAGGAAAGAACCAGTCCAAAAGATTAATCCCATAGAAACAAATAAGGATATGGATAAGATTTGGAGAAAGGAGGAAGAGATGAAAGTTAAATATTAACTTGCACCACCATTCGATGTAGATTTTTCCCCTAGAAACTAAGTTGAGAGCTTTGGATCAAGGGGAGATTTAATGGAAATATTTTGCCCCTTACCAAAAAAAAGTGTTTATGCCTCAACAAAAATATATGCTATGTAGATCAACATGCTTGATCTATTGGTGAAGATTGCAGAAGAAAGCATGATAATTCAAAAGTTTGCAGAGCATAAGAAGTTGACTATGCATGCAAATAAAGGGTTCCTAGCTCTATTGTTTAAAGAATTTAATAAAAAAATAGGTTAGGTTTGATGTGTCATAAAGTGATCACTTAGGAAAATTCATTTACAAAATCACTTGAGAAGGATCAAAGTAGCGAAGAAACGATTTGAGAGTGATCAAAGGTGATTTATGATTTGGTGCATGTGAACCCTAATAAAAAATGAAGGAAAGGTATTTACAATATTTTTTATTCCCTATCTTCATAGGATTTTTTTATGAAAATAAATTTGAATTTATTTTCAATGGCTACACCAAGGTTTATTGAGGTTTTTGATCTAATCTACAACCTAGATTCAAGAAATACCCTAAAAAATTCATAGAAGATGGCTTGTTAGGTGATTTTTTTTCTTGTTTCGTATGGGTTTTTGTCAATAGAGGATATAAGGATTTACTTTCATGGAAAAATTGAAGAATATGATCACAGTAAGCTAGGTTATTTATGGGTAAATGAGCTTACTAGAGAAGATTCTTCCCAAAAACCAAAATTCTAAAACCTAGTTGCAAAGAAGCTTGATGGAGGGCAATGGATTTTGAATTTTTGTTTTGATCATAAATGGTTTAGGATTGCACTAAGAATAATTCATGATAAGTTTATTTGGATTGACATTCATGGATTGATAATAAAGAAGGTGATAAGAGAGGTTACAAGTATATGCTCCACTAGACATGTTCCTATATTGAATTAGAGAAAGATATTATAAGAGAGCTTTAGCTATAAATCTCATTAGAAATCCAGCTATGAGATATGAAAAAATGATAATTGGTTATGAAATTTATTTCACAAATAGAGAAAACTATGTATCTGCCACTACAATCAATGTGGCATATGAATGGTTAAAAAAGGTGGTGACTATAATCTTTGTGAGTTGTTAAGAAAAAAATTGATGGAGAATTTGAAGCAAGCAAAGGAGAATAAGTATACATTTAAGTATGGAACCCTAGCTATGTGTTTACTTATCTACTTCCAAAAGTAACTTCCTAGAACTCAAAGTGTGACATGGCTGAAAGGTTGACCCATTTCTTATTAAATAAGAGACTATATGAGTGGAATTGGTAATGGGGAGGCACAAAATGAGGTACTTTCTAATTTATTTGTATTTTTTTAGAAGAGGATGCATGAAAGCAACAAAATCCATAGGAAAATGGTTGAAACATATCAAAAAAATGGTTGAAAAATATCAAAATGATATCACTTTTCTAGTATCAATAGATTAGTGTATAATGGAAGTAGTAGAACCAAGGATAGTGTGGATTCTAGCCTTGGGATATGAGATCAATGAACAAGAAATTAGTAGTTTCTTTAATATTTTATTGAAGATCCAAAAAGATACAACTAAGACACAGTATGGAACCTATGAAGAAAAGTCTTTGGAGGTGCACATGGAACATAGCAAATCAATAATAAAGAAAAAAGGTTGAGAAGATGGTTGAAAAGTATGTGGAGGAGATGGGAATCTCAAGGAAACAAGTTTAGTATGCAAGAGAAAAGGCTAAGGGATAATCAAATGTTACACAAGGTTCAAGAAGCATAAGAAGATCTGGTAGGATAGTTACCACCCCTCTTGCTATCCAAAATTCTTTAGGGACTATGCCCTCTGTTATAGAAAAGAGGAAAAAAATTAGTCCTTTTGGTTAAAGAGAAATCCTCTCTAGTTATGTAGACTACAAGAGCTGAGAAGAAGAAAACCACTAGAACACCACTTGCAACTATTTCCAAGAAGAGACAAAAGAAAAAGGATTTTAGAGAAAAATATAAATATGAATGTAGAAGAAGAAGAGGAGGAAGAAGGACCACATTCAGTCTATAAAAGGATAAGTGAAGCTTCACAAGGTGAAGCTAGTGTCAAAAGAAAATGATTTGATGTTATTAACATAGACAACAAAGAAGAGATAGAGGAAGAAAAGGAAAGAAAATTAATTCACATGAGAAAGAAGAAGAAAGAAGCCGCTAAGAATATGTCATTAGAGAAGAATACAAAAAAAAAAAGCCACAAGAAAACTCCAGATGAGAGCAAAGAGAAATAATAAATAGATCCAATAAGACTTAACTCTCCGATGAAATTAGAAGCATTGTTCAATAAAATTTTGCAATATAAGATGTTAGGGGACACTGCAGCCTTATACAGTGAAGTAAATGAGGTGGATTATTCCACCATTGTTGAGGCTATAATTAAGTAAATCATTGTCATAGAAGTTGATATGAAAAATATTGAAAAGAAAATTCCTATGGAGCTTTGGAATGTATTGGTGAAGAGAATTCAAGAAGCAATTGAAGAAGAAGAAAAGGTAAAGGAATTTGCATTGGAGAAAGCTTTTTCTTCTATGGTTGAGGAAAATAGAGTCACATTGGTTGAGTTATACTCCAAAAAATTCAGAGTGAAGCAAAGAGTAACTACCCTTATGGGTAGAGACATGAATGAATTTGAGAAGGTAAAGAAGGAGATAGTTGATAAATTTTTTAACATTGCCTTAAAATATGGTATGATTTTAGATAACACTTCTTTGGAAGTTACTACAAGTGAAGGATCTTAGAACATTGATTCTCAACATGAGAATATATTAGAAGAACAATATACTTAGGATAGTCTCCCTTCAGTAATAGAATAATTGGCACAAAAAGATGAGGAAGTGGAGAAAAATGTTGGAGTGAATATCACAAGAGAAGAAACAACAAACGAAGATATTTTTCTTCCTCTTGTAAATGAAGAAAATGTAAAAGTTTCTCAAAAAAAACCAGAGACTCCTCCTCTAGAAAACCAAAACCAATCTATAGAAGGAGAAAATGTGAATGAAGATGCTAAAGAAAAAAATAGTGATGCAAAGGAGGAGAATGTTGAGAGGGAAGATGAAGATAAGGAAGAAGATATCTCTAAAAATGCAAGAACGAAAGAAGAAACACATGTAGTATCCAAAATGGACAAGGAAAAGGAAGTGGAAGAGAAATTTTTAGAGACTAAAAAGACTTATTGTGAATCATTTGGCTCCTCTAGAAATTCCTTGAAGAGCCTACTGATCATGCAGCTCAATTTCCAACCTATTGTTTCTTCACAATTGCTATAACTACTATTGCAACAAGGAAATATAGATCTAGACAAGATTTTCGTCCTCCAAAAGATACAATTGGGAGATGTATTTGACACATATGCCTAGAAGGAGATGATTGAAATGCATTGAAAGAGTGAAGAGTTGATGGAAGAAGAAATAAAGGAATTCCAAGAGGCCATACCTGGTGCAAACATTTATGCATCACTTTCTAGTATGGAAAACCTAAACCTTTTAATTAATTATTTTAAAAGGAATATTCCTTTGGTCTTAGAGGTTAAGTAGAGAAATAAATTGAAAAGAAAATGAATGATAAAAAAATGAGAGAAATCATAGTGAAATATTCTCTTGCACATAGAAAGTTTCAAGAGAACTTGAAGGATGCATAGATTTATGTAGATGAGGAAAAGTCTCTTTACCAATATGGAATGAAGTGGACCAAAGCCACATAGAGCCCTCCACTACCTATGATTCAACACTTGATCTAGCTGGTAACACAAGGAATATAATTGAGGATTTTCATAAGAACTTCTAGCTACACACACAAAGGGGTAATTTCATTTTGTAGTTTGGAGAGATAAAGGACTTAATGAATGAAAAAAAAATCATCTGTCTTGAATTTGCTTTTGATTGCTATTAAAGCTACAAATATGAATCTTGCACCTAGCACTTCAGAAGAAGGAGAAGAGTGTTGAACACATGGTATACTGAGAGGGGGGTGATTCCATATACTATTAAAGAAATTGATCACAAACCATCCATTCAGTAGTACCCAACCAATTGGAATAATAAATTAAAGCATGATTGAATCAACACATATCATAACACATAGACACTAGGATTTTTACATGGAAAATCCAAAATGGGAAAAGCCATAGTGAGGATTAACTCCAAATATTTTATAATTGGTTATAAGATATTATAGGGGCTCACTACCAAGATATACTCTCATTATAAGGCTCACAACATGAAATGATTAAAAAATAGAAAGTGGCTCACTGCCAAGATGTGAATTGATATAGAATGAACCTTCCTTGTGTTGAATTTAGTTCCTTTGAAGCTCTGATTTTAAAAATAAAACTATTCTTTGTAATGACTCTGTAATTATTCGGATTGCACACATACATATCTTATCTCATGCTAATCATCATACCCTTTCACTCTAAAAAAGGTTCTACATTTATACCCAATACATCCGCATACACTAATTAGGTTGGCCTAATTAAGTGCAGCCCTATTTTAATTCAAAACCATCTTTGTTGGCTTCATATTTGAATCAAGATTCATCCTCATGCTCACCCAAACATCAAATACTCTATCTAGGTCAGAATGAACCAAAATTGGATCGTCATAACCTCCATAAATCATTCTTAATAAAATAAATGGATTAGATTAGTCCAAAAATAGACTTAATCACAAAATAATTCAGTTGAGAAATTACGAATGAACCATATGAACACAAAATCATGTGCCATCTAGAATATAGAATATTCTAACACTTGTACATAATATCAAGAAATTGTAAAGACTAATTACAAGCATCAAAGAAATGTAGACTACATTACACATATCTATTTCATTGAATAATGATAGAACAAAGTGCCAAACTTTTGTCATTTGCAACTCTCAAATTGTACATCTAAAAAATTTGGAAACCTGATCATAGCTAAACATAATAGCTAGGAACAACATATTAAAACCATGCAAGATGATCTTACCATATTTGAAATTGGGGACCAAAATAAAAGATTAGAGTGACTTCAATATGATGACTAGAGTAGATAGACTATTAACTAGAGAATGTTGGCATCAATGGCAATACATAAAATGAGTTCCTTCTTCATTATTCCAACAATATCCCCCTTTGTCATTGATGACAACATGTGCCAAAAAAAATAAAGACATCATCTACACAAACAATTGTCATCTCCCCCTTAACCATTGTTATCTCCCCCTTTGACATCAAGGACAAAGGGTGTGCAACCAAAAACTTGATACCTATATACATAAAAAAAATTGAAGTGATCTAACTCCCCCTAAGAGAGTTGTCTAAGTGAAATGATACACCCTTATGTATAAAAGAGTATGCAAGTAAAGAGTAGATTAACCAAAGTAGTAGGCATTTTCAAGCTCCTTGAGAATTGCTTCCCAAGCAAGGTTTCCTTCATCCCAAGTCTTCTTGGCCACTGTAAGTACTTTGTACATTGAGTGCAACTCAAAAATATTTTCCTCTACTTTTGGAGTGGCAAGATGTAGATCTATCTTTGAAAATTTCTCAGCATCTACTAGACCACCTGGCATCAAAATGTTCTTTTCTTTCACCAAGTCCCCAAGTTGGCCAAATCTTCTTAATGTGTCTTCCTTATACTTTTGCAATGTGAAAACTTATTATGTAAGTCTATGATGGAAGTCCACAAGTTATAATCTCTTTCATGGGCTAGGTCATGGGCTTCAATGGCTTTGGTTATTTGTGACTCAATAGAATTCATTAAATCCTTAATTCCTTGGGTAGCATATGGCCATCTCAAACAATACACAAACAAGTTTTTAGCTTCCTCTTCACATTATTGCACATCAATTCTACACTTTCCCACTTTTTCATACATGAATGTGCATTTATCCTGTAGATCAAGTAACCTCTTTTTTGTAATTCTTGATTTTGCCTCTCTTTTTTAGCCAACACTTTAAGATTGGAGGTGTATTCTTTGAGAGAATCAACTAGAATTTTAAAATTTCAATAGGATCAAGAGAGTCATCAATAAATGTATCAAGGGTAGCTTTTTTTAGGGTTTTGATTGCATCATTGATCAATTCCATTCCCTTTAGGTGTTTCTCTAGAATTACTTTCCTTCTAGAGGCAAGGAAGGCATATCTTGGCTCCAATATTTGAACTGGGGCAATCTTTCTGAGATCCACACTACCTTGGAATATTGGGAGTTGTAGCAACTAGGGAGGATAGGTCGATGGGATTCTTATTTATTTTTTCAAAAGGCCTTTGAGTGGTATTTTGAAGGATTCCTAGGAGGACTTTAGTTGTTCCATGGTCTTTTGAGACACTTCTTCATTTTTTCCAACTTTAGACTCATCTTTTCTCTCTTCTTTCTCTTCTTCACCAGAGGGTTCTTTATTTTCCTCATCCTTGCTTTCATCCTCCTTTTTCTCCTCATCATTTTTCTTATCATTTTCTTCTTTATCTCTTTTCCCTTATTATAATGTTCCTTCATCTTATTTTTTAGAGTGATCTCCATCATCAACATCATTCTTCTTTCCTTGATCTTGCTTTGTATTTCCGGTTTCATTTGCACTGGTGGGAATTCCAGTGTCTTCTGAAGGAGACAAAATCTTCTAAGAGGTATGTGTATCATCAACTAGGTTTCCTAAGACATCCAAATATGGAGTCTCTTCTACAAAATAAACATTCACTTCTTCAATAGCTTCTTTGAAAACATGTAAGTTCGTATAAATACCTTTTTCTTTGTCAAGCTCCATAACTTGAGTTGTATCAAATAATGAATTGGCAATCATCCCAATCTTATGTGCCATATATTTCACCTTGTCAAAGGTTTCTAGTTTCAAATTTTTTAAGTTGTCCTTTTCTTTGGTCATGAGAATGGTAATTCTTTGCTTGACCCTGAACTACTTAGTGTATTCTTCTAGTAGTGTAGCCTTATCATCTTAAAAATGGGAGGATCAAACCTCATTCAAGGCATCAGTTTCTATATTTTATTCTATATTAACAACTTCATGCCTTCTTTTTACCAAGGCTTTCCATACTACTTTAATCACCTTCTTCTTCATGTTATCCATAATTTCTTAAATAATGATCATATATGAAATAAAGGAATTTATGATAGTTACCTTATCTTCTTTATTAGCTTCATAATACAATTTGGTGGTTGTTGATAAATCATCAAATTCTATCATGTTGTTCACCAAAGGTTCCATTTTAAGGGTGAGTGGGATCTTACGAGAGGAGAATTTGATATTTCCTTTTCTAGTATTGATGTGCTTTCATTTGTTTTATTTTCCATTTTGGGCTATACTTCTTGTGCACATGTATTGTGTAGGATTCTTTCTCCTTTTCTATCTCATCTTCTTCAAAGGTATTTGTTGGTGTAATTAAATATGTTGTACCTTGTCCCAGGTCATGATTACACCTTAGTTAAGTTTATTTAGGGACCACATAGGAGGTAGTTGGACCTTTTACACCTTTGGTAGACTTATCATATTATTACTTTATCACTTCCACCTTTCGTGGACATATCATGTGATTACCTCTCCACCATTTGCGGTGATTATCACACTATCACTTTTCCACTTTAGGTGGAGTGATAGTTTTTCATAGTTGTCTCATATCATAATATTACAACACTTGTCATAATCTTATGCCCTTTTATGTTCTCACCTTGGCTATATAACCAAGGGGTCTCTCATTGTAAATCAATCAAATCATCTCATATCCGAATCATATTGATGAGAATATAGTTTATTCTTGTCACATTACTCTCTTTTCTTTATTCTTTCCATTTGGTCTCAAGATCTTGGTAGCCATAGCCAATTCTAACATGGTATCAAAGCGGGTTGGGTGTCATTGGAGAGTCTTTTTTTGAAGAGAGATACTAGATTTGGGGAAGTTCCATTTTTGGCTTTTTTTTTTATTGTAGGTTCACATCAGAGCTTGCTGGTGCAAATTTGAGCTCACCATTGCATCCAAGAGGCTTGAGAAAGTTATATTTGGCTTTTGTTTCACTCAATTTGGTCACCATTTACATTTTTGGCAAACAAGGGTTTGTTGCAAGCGGTTTTTTATTGGAGTTGTCATCATTTTTGCCTCAAAAATCTATCTTTCACTTATTTGGAGGAAAAATGATTTCTAGATTTTGTAGGTAGAGTCAAAATCTGAATTGGGTATCTTTCAAATTTTGCACATCTTGCACAGATCTGGAGGAAATTGTTGTATAAAAAACTGTGCACTTCATTTCTCTCTTGGCTAAAGGTTAAAAATAATTCAATTTTTCATCTTCTACTTCTTGGATCAAAAAATAATTTCTTGGTTTTGTTTTTAGCATCAAAATATTTTTGGGTTTTTGTTTTTGTCCACAAAAAGTGAGTAGATTTTTCATAAATCAAATCAGAAGTAAATGTTTTTGCTACAAAACTCATTTCTTGTAGGTTAAATTTAGTTTTTTTGAAAAATTCATAACTTGTGGCCACGGTGTCCGTTTCTGGCAAATGAGATATCGATGGAAAACTAGTTTTGAGAACTTCATAGTGGTGTAGACCATTTTTTAAATTTTTTTCATATACACAAATTTGAGGTTATTTTCATCGTGAAGGAAAATGTGAACATTCATCAATGCATGCACTATTTCCTTTTTGTATGCATTAGGCTTGCTTTTTCTATTTGATTTATGCATATTTTGCATGTTCTCATTTTACAATCAGGAGGTATTGTAATAAATGAACTTATATAAAGTTCCATCAGGGGGTTTCTTGCAGAATAATCTGAGTAGAGTGTAGTTACATTTTGATCTTATCTTTGTATTGATGGCAACTCACATGAGTTGTATCTAGATTCTATTGTTTCTTTTGACCACATCTTGCTCATAGCTTGACACATTTTGGTTCACATCGGTTTACATCTCAGATTGAGAGCCTATGATTAATGATCCTAAATCACCTCAGATTCACATCCGGTCACATCTTAGTTTGAGGGCCATTCATTTTATTGTTAATATTCCAAAATCTTCATGGTACTTGCTCCTATGGATCAGTTTCAGTCACAATTTGGCATCGACATCAAGATACACATAGCTTCTATACTTTTTCATAATATGATTCCCTCTTATGTAGGCATCATTTATACATCTACTGTTGCTTCATGGATTCTAGGGTTGTTCTAGTTTGTGAGTTTTCTAGTGTTCCTTGGCATCGGGTCTATTGTTTCTTTATCATGATTCCACCTTGAGTCAATCAGTGACTCACATATGGTTTTAGTAGCGAACAAAAGTATCTTTCCTTGCTTGCCAGATTGAGGATTTTAGTGTTAGTCCATAGTGTACTTCCAGTGCTTCTCTTATAGTAGGTTATCTCATTGAGGGGGGGCTACCTTGTCTCTCTTCTACTTCTCTCTTATAGGGGGTATTTTTCCTCACATGGGGTTTTGGCCTTCTCATGCATCATTGAGAGCATTTCATTTTTTATTTCATCTCTCTTTTGGGGAGGAGTTTTGTTGCATTGGGTTTTCTCCTTTTCTCCATTTGTGAGAGATTGCATTACATTTGTACATGGGTATCTAACATGGCCTTATTGTCAGGACCGATCTTGCATTGTGTTCTTTTGTGTACATTATCCCTAAGTTGCACTTAAGGGGGGGTGTTGGTGTAATTAAATGTGTTGTACCTTGTCCTAGGTCATGATTACACCTTAGTTAAGTTTACTTAGGGACCACATAGGAGGTATTTGGAGCTTTTCCACCTTTTGTGGACTTATCATGTTATTACTTTATCACTTCCACCTTTTATGGACATATCATGTGATTACCTCTCCACCTTTTGTGGGTGATCCACCATTTGTGGTGATTGTCACATTATCACTTTCCACTTTAGGTGGAGTGATAGATTTTCATAGTTGTCTCATGTCATAAATTTATGACACTTGTCATAATATTTTTCCCTTCTATGTTCTCACCTTGGCTATATAACCAAGGGGTCTCTCATTGTAAATCAATCAAATCATCTCATATCCGAATCATATTGATGATAATATAGTTTATTTTTGTCACATTATTCTCTCTTCTTTGTTCTTTCCATTTTGTCTCAAGATCTTGGAATCCATAGCCGATTCTAATAGTATCCAAAATATTTCCCTTAGATTTCTTGAGTTTAGTAGTAGCCTCTTGTGAGGAACCTTCATCACTTCTTTTTCTTTTTCTTGAAAATGTTCTTCTTCCAAACCAAGTTTAATTTCCACTTCCATAATATCACTTATGTTAGTTTCTCTTCTTGCTTTTTCATTTTTGTAATTTTCTTGTGGAGGTATTAGGAGGTGCTACTGAAGGTACACCTTTCCTCTTTGAGGTTTGGAGGATGTAGACACATTAACTGATGCTAAAGCATTGGGATCCACTTTCTTCTCTTTAACGATAGTTGCACCAGAAGACATTGGCAATGCAAATCCAGTGGTGGAAGATGATCTTCCTGATTTATGACATCTGGAGGGCTCACCAAAAACTTTGGCCCTCTTCATTTCTGCAACTTCCCTCAACCTATCAACATCATCTTTTGAAAGTCCATGCAACCCATAGAATTGTTCAACCTACTAGTTTACTTTTTAGCTCTTTTAGGTGTTGATGTTTCCATAAGCACTTTATCTTATTTTTCTTCATATGTGCCATGTATAGGTAGGGAAGAGTCCTTAAGACTATTTCAATCCCAAATTCTATAGTGAAGGTCTCTGAGAAAGCAATTTACTAGAACATAGAAAAAATTGAAAAAAATTAAAAATTTGTATTTCTCAAATTTTCTTAGTTCTAGTTAGTGTAAAATTGTTTTGAAACTTATGAGGGAATTATAACCTATAATATGATTATTTTATTTATGTTTTAGTCCAACTATATTTCATTTAGGTATAGAATTATCCTTTTTCTTCAAAACTTTTCAAGCTAGCTAATAATTGAACATACAAACTTACTAGTAATTTGTATGTTGGTTAAAATTGAAGACAACTTAACCTCTAGTTTGGTGCTTAAAAATAATTCATCTTTACTTTGAGGGGTTAAAATGAATAATTTTATTATTTGTGTGATCTTTCTTTTGTAGAATCTTAAGTGTGTATTCACTCCCCTTGCGCTTTGTGTGATCTTGGGGGAAGAGAAATGCTTATAATGATACAAATATTTCATTCTTTGAGTCAGGTTTAAGAGAGGACTTTTATGAGACATCCACAAAGGAAAACTCATAAAATATTCTTGAAGCACATTCTAGCGGGCTATATAAAAACTATCCTAAGGAATCAGCGAACACACCTAATCACATGCCTTAAGTGGAAAGGGAACAATTGAAGATCCTTAAGGGGCCAGTGGCTAGTACTAAAATGATAGGTTCCCCCAGATGTCACTAAAATCCTTGTTTAAATAGTAACCAACCAATCCATCCAATGAGTTTATCAAAGTGGTGGATTGGATCTTAGTTTCCAAGAAGTTACTTATCATGTGTGATCCTGGTTAGGATTGTAGAGGTTAACACTTAATTATTAACATACCTTTACACTATTTCCCTAGTTGCATGCAAATTCATCTCTTCTACTATGAAGGGCATGAGTCAATCCCACCAATAAAAATATACCCACTTGAGCTAGGAATTTTATATTGCTTGTGAGTTGGTCAAAATACATTGCTTGGTTCCAAAAAAAATTGAAATCAAACATTAAACAAGAATCAAGATTTCAAACCCTTTGATTTTGTGTGAATACCTTTAAAGAGTCTAAATATTGCTGCTTGTTCTTAAGGATTTTTTATTTTTTTCAAAACAATATCTTTAGAGAATTATAAATATTTGACTCACATCTCAATTCACACAACTCAAAGTCAACATAAGAAACTATGACCTTAGTTTCTTAATTTTTATATAATAGATTTTTTGGAATGAAGGTTGCTTAAGTCATAGAAATTTTAGTTTGAAAACTTAATCAAGTCATTTCATGTGGTAAACTCAACTCACTAATCAAAGATTAAATCAATTGGAACCCACACGTGTGCTTGTTTATTGTTGGTCTTATGGTCTTCAAAATAAACATTTATTTTTTTGGTTTGAGTTAATTTTTAGGGAAAAGAATGTTCTTCACTACCTTGGTCTTGTAAATAAAATATCTCTTAGGTTCATATAGGATAAAAAAATTCATTTAATCCACACCAAAATATTTTTCATTTCATCTCACAAAAACTTTGGAACTTTGGATACACTAACCTCCTAGACTTGGGCAATCATTAAATCAAACCAAATCACCTTCTTTAGCTAAGTGTGTAGGAATACATCCTTTTTCATACACCTATTTAAATTAGAAAAAAAACCTTTTTGAAATTTTTTTTCCTAAGGTCATAAATCTATCTTAGGGTTCACAAGTTCATTATCAATCCTTAAATCAAAAAATTAAAACAAAAAACCCTAAGTCTAGTGTTGTCCAAAATTTGAAAGTTCACCATTCAACATCACCCATCTTTCATGATCCATTCACATGATTGATCCAAAAAACCTTAGAGGTTCACTTTTACAACAAGATCAAAACATGAGAAGGACATGGAATATAAACTCGATCCATACATCATGAGTGATCTAAATCGACCAAATTATCAAAGCTATACAATACTAATTGATTATCAAAAACACACTTGTACAACTCGCACATAGGATCATTATATCCTCTAAACCTCAATTGTAAAAATAATGTGAGTATGCTCAATCTAAATTTTGGAACACCTTACGCTATGGTAGATTTAAATCATATTCATGACATGTCATATTTTATCAAACTCAACAACCTCATCCAAGAACTCATTAATCAAAGAAGAATAACCATCAAAGATAATGATCAAGATTCAATCTTAGATGATCATATTGAAAATGTATCTATGTCATCCAATGAGAAAAGAAATACACCTAAGTATTCACTTCATAATCATGATTATAACCCCCCACCAATATCTTACAATGATACATTTCAAGAAATGTCAACATCATTTGATCCTATGGTTGAAAACATTGATGATATCACCACTACAATTTTTGTGGAAAACATTCAGGATCCATCCACTAATAATCATGTTGAAAATTCCTCCACATCATCTAATGAGTTGGATGGCATACCCGAAGAATTTATTCCAAATCATGATCAACATCTTTCATGAAAGTCTAGCAATGGTCTTTTAAAGACATATTGACATCATTTGACCTCATGGTTGTAGATATTGAAGGAATCCTCAACTCGAAACTTGATCCAAACCCACTTGAAGATCAAGAGAATATTGAGCCAATTCCCTTGCCTAATGAAGATATCCAAGAATCCTTTGTAATAAATCCATCCCTTGAAATTTACCCATGTCAAGAACTTGATCCATAGCATGTTGAAAGTAATTTTGAAAGTAGTCAAGATCAAGAATCTATATCCCCAAGATACTACAATGATCTAATGAGCATTATTCAATCCATACAAGATGTCACAAATAATGATCATATTCATATATCACATACTCCTCCATTTACCCATGAGGTGCTTACTCCTAAAGGGCATGTAGATGATCTTAATTCAAAACAAGAGTCTCATACTCTTGAATTCATTACCAATCAACAAGAGTCTCCTACTCTCAACATCTCTACACATGATCAAGATGTAGTAGAATCCAAAGACATATCAACAATGGATCATGAAGAATAATTCTACATAAATTATGAATCAGAAACATCTTCTTAAACCATATCAAAAATGAATCATGGGGAATACTTTAATGTGCACTATAAATCATCAAAACCTCTTGAAGAAGCATTAAAATTTGATATTTCACAAGATCAAGTCAAACATATCTATTAGGAAGTTATCCCACATATGGAAGATCCTATCACTTATAAAATTGGACCATTTACCTTTGTCAGACCAAGATATCCTACCAATGAAGAAGCTATCATGTTTGAAGATCCACAACAAAGAAGAGAGGGATTAGTGCCTTGTTTCCAAAATAAATTATATCCAATTATAGATATTTTTTTCAACAAATGCATTATCAAGATAGAGGATTAGGTATACATGAACAAGTTATCCTAGAACTAGTATAGATTATTGTCAATACTAAGCATCAAGGTCTCAATTATTCAACAATAAGGAAATCCAAATATATCAGTGATACCTCTATAATACCAGGGGAAAATTTTTCTAATGAAAACATTAACATAGAGAGCATGAAGAATCCTTATGATGAAACTAATGCCAATACTAAAACCAACCACGTCATGAACCTCCATCCACCCATCATTTGATCCATTAGAATAAATATTTAAATTGAAGCATGAAGAATTTCATCAAATAAAAAATAATATTTGAAGCATAATGAAAAAATAAAATATGCATGGATACCAAAAAATACAAAGACAAATAATCCCTATCAAACTCCATCAGTCAAAGAAACTATGGGGCAAAATCAGAAAGGGAAATGTATCTATCAAAAATGTCCACAAATACCAAATCAGGCTTCTCAAGAAACATACAAAGTATAGCAAGTGGTTAGTCCTAATTCCACATTCACTCTCATATCCACCGACCATTTCTCATCTTCCCAAGTTTGGAGAGTCAAAGGTTCCAAACTATCAACCAATGGATCTTTTATTCCTAAAAAAACTCCACCATCCACTCCTCCATGCATGATATCCAATTCTCACATTGACCATGTATTGGTATCCACCCTTCATCATAAGGATTCAGAAGGTTCTCCATCATGATGTGTGCACAAAGATAGAGTTAACTTCAGTACTAGAAAAGTAGATCAGGAATATCAAAAGTTACATTCAAGTGCATGTATCTTAGGAAAGAATCTTCTTCAAGGAGGATATCAATGGAACATTATGATAGAAGTGTCTACATAAACACCATAAAGTGGTTCAACATGAGCTTAAAATCATTCAAAAAAAAATGAAAAATTAAAGAAGTCAAGAAAATAGTAAAAATAAAAATTGTCCTCTAGTGAAAACCACTCTGATGGTGCTTTAGACAAGTACCTTGATGAAAACCTAGAAAATAGGCATCACATGTAGAATCAAGCATCTATGTGCACTTTTTTAGGTGGGATCATCTTATCCCATCCATAATAATTCCAACATTCCATCCATCCCATTCATAATAAATCCAAAATTTTATGCATCCATGAACCATTTATCCATTCCATTTTTATCCATCTACATCCATCTTCTAAATTATCTTAATCTTTACAAAATTTTGGTGTACACTTTACATTTGCTTATGGTAAACATCTTAACATAGATAATTCTCATTTATCCTATCCCACCCAACATTATCTTAGCCATGAAGCACTATCCAAATGAGCATCCTCTATCTAAACTTATTATCTTACCACAAGATAATCCTTGGCATCCTATGAATGCTTACCATATCCATCCATCCATGCATCTATCCAAGCATACACCCATGACATTCCATACATTGCTAGACATTCAGGGTAGATATTTACATCTTGCTTCAAGAATAAATCTTGAGCTATATCTTCCAACTTATGTGGTAATCCAAACATTGGAAAACATGAAATCAAATTGGTCAAAGCATTTATGAGAAAAAATCCAAATAACTAGCCCATGACACATTTTAATGAGAAGATGTTCCTTATCAATATTTATCTTTTATCAAACATCAATCCAAACAATCAATATAATTTGCATCTATCTTACACTTCAATTCTAGATCAAATCATTCAAAAAAATTTGGTTCCAAGCCAAGCTTCAAAATCTTCATCAAACAAGTTCAATCAATCCATCATCATCTCAAGATATCCTTCCCAATCCTCATGTTGCTTAACACTATGCTTCCATTGTTTTGTATCTTCAGAAATATTACCATCATTAATCCATCAATCAAATCAATCAATCTTAACTTTGTTCTCAACAAAATCTAAAATAGATCACTAATATCATCACACACATCCATATGAAAATCATTGAAATCATGCGAAAAAATCTAAAAATGAGTCAGAAAGTCTTAAAATTCAAAAACATGGAAGATGAACTACGTCATCTCTGAGATTGAATGTAGGAAATACCATCATTGATGATCCCTTGAGACACAAAAACACAAAAACATAAAAACACAAAAAAATCTTAGGAAAACCCAAAAACATTTGAAAACTTGAAAAACATAAAGATTCACAAAACTCAAAATAAAAATAGACTCAAAACATTACAAAAACATCAAAAACATCCAAATATTTGAAAAAAAACCCATCCATATCACTTCTCTTCATCTGTGATAATCAATTATACATAATAAATCAATCGTCACATTCACCATTTGGCAAAACAAATAGAAACAACCACAACAATCAACAAAAGAAAACTTCAAATGGAGAATCAAAATCTAAACAAGAATTTTTTTAATGGAAAATAAAACTCTTGATCTTTTTAGCAAACATGTCAATCAAATTTATATCAATTTCCTTTAAAACAATCTATCAACCTACCACAATCCAATAATATTTCCTAGGATGTATCCTTCCTACAATGGACATTATCTATTGGAAAAACACTTTAGATTATTATCCTCACATGCATCCCCTTGGCTAGAGGTATGAAGAACATTATCTTGTTTTCTTGCTTGATATTTTCTTATTATTTATCTTGTTGTTCTCATTCCAATGACCTATTGATGATGTCTATCAAAAATATTTCGAGAGAAAGGAATGGGACCTTGATCATTATCTTTCATTTTCAATGCTTGTTGGATGTTATTGCAATATAACCTAGGCAAATACTTATTTTGGTTGGTATGTAGGGAGGGTTTTTTGAACATCTTGTTGACTATTGTGTGGATAGGCTAAGCCTTTCTTTGTTTTGGTCTAATATGTTTGAAAATTCTGAGATACATCCTAGGAAGGTTTTCGTATGTCAGGTGTGAACAAGAACACTCTTATTTGCTTGTTGAGTCAAAGTCCATCACAATAGACACCATGCCATCCTAGTTGTTCATACCTTGATGCATTATGTCTATGTGGTTTATCAAACATAGGGAAAGTATTTCATTCATGTCCTAATCCCTAGATAATCAAACCATCATCAGCCATCATCATACCCAATAAATTCTTGAAATATCATACACTTTTTGGACTACTGAATCTTCTTAAAATCAATGGTTAAACCATCTCATTCTCATTCTTCTATTCTTACTAACATTTCTATCTAGATCTCGAATCTGTACAATATATCAAAATATACATGAGGCTACCCATGTCTGATGATAGTCTATACATCATAAAATTTGTCTACAACAAATATTTGACCTTTCTAAAAGAGTTATCTTTTATCCTCTAATAAGAAGAACCACTCCTCTCACATCTTTACCATGAGATCAAACCAAAATTTAATTTTTTTTCCTAATCTCTCAAGGGGGCAGCATAGCAGCATAATTTTATCCACTGGGGCAATAGTGGGGCATCAAAAAAAATGAGAAAATTTTAAATTTTTGATCTGGGCAGCAACATTGATCCTGAAAAGTGTTAATCTTTGAACCAAGGTAATTGGTACCTCACTTCAAAGAGGGGAAAAATGTACACTTAAAAATTCATGATCGGTATTATGCATCAAATTCTGATTTATTAACATCACTTCCTCCTAAATCACCTCTACACTAATCATTTAATTAAATAATATTCATTATTTAATCAAATTCATGAATTTCTACTATTAATCAAATAGTTCAATTTATCAGACCGTTTCACCTTCTTATTACTAATGTTTATCCCATTTAATTAAATAAATCAAATTATTTAATTAAATCCACATGTCCTTTCATTTGATTAAATTAACCTAATCACCCCCTAATCTCCATTCCCCATTTTCCTAGAATTTAACCCCACCCTTGGTTAAGTCAATCCTTGGTCAACTAACCAAGTTGCACAAGAAAATTAATTCTTTTAATTAACTAATTACCCTATTTATCCCTAGAAAATCATATTCTAGGAATATTCCCTTAAAGCCCCCTTTGTTGAATTTCCCTCCCAAAGGCATGTAAACTTCTTACAAGGTTTCCAATGCTTCTCCCAAATGCATTTAAGCCTCTTACAAATCCTTCAAATCCCCTTACAAGGGCATTAAATCCTCCTCCATTTTCAAAAGCATGCCTTCAATTCTCTTACATCCCCCTCACCCCTTCATCTACATGCCTTAACTCTTCACATACTTCAAAACATGCTCCACACAAATCCTCATGGCTTTCATTAGTCTTGTGACAAGTGTCACAAGGCTATTGAATCTCATCTTCATCCCACATTTCTTGAATCTCCTCATTCTTCAAACCTTCATCCCTAAAAATAGAGGCATTCTCTATTTAATGAGGGAGAACCTCTTTATGCAAGGTCATTATACTCATTTTCATCAATCAATCATCTAATTGTTATCACTATCTTTGAGGGAAATTGGCATTTATCACATCAATTTGGTCCACAACTTGATGCATTGTTACTCTACTCATTTTCATCCATCAACTACATGTTTTTAATATCATTTTAGCTTGAATCTACTAGCATTTGGCATCAATATCATCATTTTTCATCAAAGATCTTGGAGCTTATCAACTTGGGATTGGGAAAGGACCATTTTCCACATTAAATAGACACCAATCCCCCCATGGGATGGAGGTTTGATCTACTTAGATAAGTTTAGATGCTTTCATTTGCTTATCTTCTATGATTTTGTTTCATGTTTTTATCTCTTAGTATGACCAATAATTTCATAGGGAATGATTGTTTGTTCTTGTTAATGTGACTAACCTTATTTTTTTTTGTCTATTCTTAGCTAGATGAAAATTATCATTCACAATGTGTTTCAGGTTTTAGGGTCTGAGACCTATTCTCCCAAGGGTGAATGGGTCCTCCCTAAGCCTTGAAACCAATATTTAAATATGTTTTTGGTGTGATTTTATGATTCTAAACTCAAAATTTGAATGTCAGCTTGTAATGTTTTAATTTTGGGAAATTAAGGATAAGTACCTATAGATACAAGGTTATTTTATCATTTTAACACCTAAAAATTCAAGAGAAGTAACCTAGAAATTTTATGTGGACAAGAGCATAATAAAGTTGATGATTAGGAGCATTCAAGAGTGGATTCAAGAAAGATTTTTTATAGCAATCAATATTTCATCATCATATCAAATTCTTCTTGGATCATGCATGTTATTTGAGCTAACATTGTGATGTAGGTTTCATGATCAAACAAAGCACTTCAAAGAATCATTTCAATCACTTTCAAGTATCAATATCCACATCCATTGAAGCCATTCCATGCAATTTGTGGACCTTCATTATCAAATTTCATCAAGGTTTTGTTGAGTGGTAACATAGAATTATTCATTCTTCATTCCCTCTTTCATGCTATTTCATTTCATTTCAAATTTTAATTACCAAAATAGGGTTTGACCAAGGCAAGCCCCCATTCACCAAAAAAAATAAAAATTCTCCTTTATGTTTATATTTACCGATTTGAGGAAGTATTGAAGACATTTTGGAGAGAAACATTAAAAATGTTGCAAAGTTTCTAAAAGTTGATAAGATTGTTGTCATCTCATAAAACTCAGATCCCAAAGTTGTTTTATACTTTATCACACTCAAACCTAGGAAAATTGGAAGCTATAGATCTTCATCAGAGGGTCCCAAAAGTTACAAAAGAATTTTGTACTTGGAACCATTCACCCTAGGGTGAATTAGTCCCTGTCAGTAAGCTAAAACTGTCTTTTGGTGATAGGTGTATGGTATTTCTCCCTTCTCAGATCTATAATTTATTTACTATTTCTATCTATCATATGGTTTATCATCATACTGCAATTTCGGATTGGAATTATTTGGCTGATTTTTAACATTTTATTTATCTCCCAAAAGTGTTTCTCAACCTTGTACCCTCGTCCTTAGTTATAAGGAAATCAGTAGATTCCAACTTTGAGTTTATTAACCTAAGGATTTTTAATCAATTGATTGTGTGGATCTCATTTTATAATTTATGTTGGAGATTAGATCCATGATACACCCCATTTTCCTACCATTCCATTTTGGCTCTCTTAGTTTCCATCATTTCACTTAGGAAAGTTTGATGCAATATCATATGAAGGAATATTCCTTAGATATTCTAAAAAGATCAAGGCATACACATGCTACAATAAGAGGCTAGAGAAGATATTCAAAAGTGAAAATGTTAAAGTGGATGAAGAACCAAATTACAGCTCAGTGCTAATATAAGGATATGAATCTGATGAATCCATTTGTAGAGGAGAAGAAAAAGAGATAGAAAAAGAAAGGAGATGCAAATAGAAGAGGAAGAAGCTCTAAAAAAGACACTTAAGGCTCCTAAGTATGTGCAAAAAAATCATGGAAAGGATGCTAAGAAGGAGAAAATTTTCTATGACAAAGCAATAGGTAAATATATGTTAACTATCTAAATTATAACCTAAAATAATAATTGAAGCATTCAAGGATGAAAATTAGATCAAAGTAATGGAAAAAGAGTTGAGGTAGATTCAACAGAATAAAATATGGGAACTAATCATAGGAACCAAATGGGTTTTCCAAAATAATTTGAATGAAGATGGAGGAGTTGTCAAAAACAAGGCTAGGCTTGTGTCTAAGGGCTACTCACAAGTGGAAGGAATAAATTTTGAGATATTTTCTTGAGTAGCAAGAATGGAAGTGATTAGGGTGTGTTTTTCCTTTGCTACATATAAAGACTTCAAGGCATATCAAATGGATGTTAAGTCTACATTCCTAATGGTGATATAGAAGAAGAGGTGTACATTAAACAACCAGAAGGTTCTTACCTATGAGAAGATCCTAATATAGTCTTCAGATTGAAGAAGGAATTATATGGGCTCAAGCAAGTTCCTAGAGCCTGGTATGCAAGATTAGATAGGTTCTTATTGCTTTAGTATTGTACATAGAAATATTTACTTCAAGTTTAATGAAGTTGAAATCTTGATTGTGGTTTTGTATGTTGATGACATAATCTTTGGGGGAAACTAGGATATATGTAAAAGGTTTGAAGAAGAGATACAAAATGAATTTGAATTTTCACTGCTTGGGGAGATGAATTTCTTCCTTGGGCTACAAATCAGTCAATCAGAAAAAGGTATATTGGTTTCTCAATCAAAAAACATCAAAGAAATGTTGAAGAAGTTTGAATGGATAAATCTAAACTAGTATGTACTTCCATGGATTTTAGTTGTAAATTGAATAAAAATGATGAATCTCCTAAGATAGATTAGAGAAAGTATAGATTAATGATTGGTGGATTGATATATCTAACTACAACTAGATTGGATATCATGCATGCAGTTTGTATTGTGAAAATATTTCAAGATCCCAAAGACTCACATGTGGTAGTAGTCAAGATAGTATTTAGATATTTGTAGGGAACTTTGGACTATTTTCTATGTATTCTAAGGACACTAGCATCTATTGGAGTGCTTATACAAATGCAAATTGGGTAGGTTGTGTGGATGAAAAAATAAGTACAAGTGGAGGTGCTTTCTTCCTAGGAAATAGACTAGTGTCCTAGTTGAGGAAGAGGCAAAATTTAGTGTCATTATCTATTGTGAAGGTAGAATATATTGCAACAACATATTATTGTGCACAACTATTGTGGATGAAGTAGATAGTGAAAGATATCAAATTATCATATGATGAACCTATTCCTTAACCTATCAACATTTCAAATAATTTGGTGATGCATTCAACGACAAAGCATATCCCAATTTGGTACCATTTTCTAAGAGAGAATTGCATAGAATGAGGTAAATTTGGATTATATGCCTATAATGGATCAAATAGAAGATATATTTCCAAACGATCTTCCAAAATATACATTTGAGTATATCATAGAGAAGATAGGGGTTATTGCCCCTACTTTCAACTAGATGTATAAGATGATGGATCTATCTAGGGGAGAAATTTGAGAATATTCTTTTGTCCTAGACTGAAGATGGATAACTCTTAGGGAGAGTAGGTATTAGTGTATTTGGTTGATATAATTAGATGGGAGCTATCAAAAACCATGAGAGAGCATGAATTGTGTTGGTGTTTCCACTTTTCATTAATTTCAAATGGCGAGAGATATTTCTTAAGAAAACAAGGAAAGAATTGTAAGAGTTACTCAAGTAAGGGGGAGCACTGCATGAGATATGAAGATGTAGATTTTTTATTTTTCCTATGGTTTTCCAGTTTCTATTGCCATCAATGAAAAAATGGGAGATTGTTGAAATATGTTGTCATTAGTGTTGTCATTGATGTCAATCTCTAGTGTAAATAGCATGCATTCTAGTAGTGTGTTGTTGATGAGATATCAACTTCTAGTATGGTTGTGGTATTGAGTGTAATGTTCGAGGAGTTTAGTGTCAAAATATAGTATGTATATGATGAGAGTGTTTGTGATGTTGAGAAAGTGTTTCTTATGTAGCATGTTCACTTGGTTTCCAAGTGATTTTGAGAATTTTTTCTTAATGAGTGTACAAGGTTGCAAAAGTGTGTTCAATGTTTTGATCTATATTTCTTCTTTCTTGAAGATGTGCTTATGTATTTTAGATGTGATGATAAAAAGTGTTCATATGTGTTATAACCAGTGCTTCATGTTTTGGATTGTGTGACAATGGAATAATATTTTGACAAAGTTGTCTATGAAGTAGGTTATTTAAGAGAAATGAAACCGCTCCACATTTATTCTCATTGAGGATTATTTTCTTCTAAATTTGGGGTTGTTTTAATGCTTCCTATATCTACCTTCTCTTGGATGGTTTCATGTTCAAATATTTCTTAAGCTTGGATTCATGAGATGTATCTGATAACAATTTTACTAGTTACACATAATGATAATGTTCTTTAGTTTTATGTGGTTGCAGATGTGTTGTTGGATATTTTGTTGATGTTGGAATATTCTAAAATTTTGTATAATGTTTATAAGTGTTCCAAAAGTTGTTTTTGACCTTTACATGTTGAATTTTGTTTCTTAATAAGTGTTTACATTAGTTTGGTCAACCTAGCATATTATTGTTGCATGCCAATGCGCTTTTTGTTTGTGGAAGTGTGGTGTAGCATATTGGTGTAGATTTTGGTCTTGGTTAACCCTTAGTTTATTTCTTCACTTATTTCCACAATGGAGCTGTTTGGTGTTTTCTTATTTGGTGGGTTCTTGTTTGAGGTGCATACATTTCATTAAGGTCGACTAGGAGAATATTTTTTATGTTGTAGACATACAAGGTCAAGTGTGTGATGAGTTATATGTTTTGAGATTTGAGTATGAGCTTGAACACTTTGTTGCAAGAATGGAAAGAATGAAGGTGTTGTAATTGATATCAAATGGTCAATTGGTTATCAACCAGTTGCTATTGGATGTATATGTCAAGGATATTGAGAAAATTTAATTAAAGAAATATTACAAGTGTTCAATGATTGATTTAGGTTTTTCTATGGGATTTTCTCCTATGTTTGTGTGGTTCAAATATGATGATCATGGTTGTTAGAATATGCTATATCTAGATTTTTGGCTATTGATTCATTGTACACTACAAGTTATGCTCACCAGTTGTGAACTATGCTTTTTGTGTTTTTGGTTGAGTTCCGGAAGATATGTTTTTGGTTTGAATTTATCTTTGGTAAAGTCTTATGACTTGTAGTTCTTGATTTGAGTTGTTTTGATTGTATTGAGGAAAGGCTCTAACAAGTATGGAGGTAATTTACCATTTTCAATTCTTTAGCTATGGAGAAATAGGTTATTATTATGTAAAGTGTCTCAAAAGAGTTAAGAGGAATATATAAAGATATGGGAAAGAAAAGAAAGGAAAGAAGATCAATAGAGAATATAATGTGAATGAGAATGCTAGTATATCTAATGAGGATTCTGATTATGAAGATCCTGATGACAATGAATGATTTTTCTTGGCTATAAAGGATGAACCTACTTCTACTAATTCTAAAAAACAGGTGAAGGAAAGCCCTCCAGAGAAGGAAAAAAATGAAGGTACTGTTATTTCTGCCCTACATGCTAAACAAGAATTTAACTATTGGGTAGTTGATAGTGGTTGTTTACACCATATGAATGGTGATAAAAAAAAATTTTTAAGCTTGAAAAATATGATGGAAGCTTGGTTATATTTGAAGATGATATTGGTGCTAAAATTTGTGGGATAGGTTCAGTAATTTTTGATGGAAAGCATCATAATGATGATGTCTACTATGTTAAGTGTATAAGGCATAATATTTTGAGTGTTGGAAAGATGTGAAATAAGGGATATGATATTGTGTTTAAGGATGAGAGATATGAAATTCAGAAAGGATCTACAACATTGATTGTTGCAGGAAAGAAATTTGAAGGAAATATCTATCAACTTAAGGGTGTTGATGGATGATGCTTTATGGATCAGATTAATGACAGTTGGTTATGGCATTAGAGAATGTGTCACATGAATTTTGATAACTTGGAAAGGATTAGTGCAGCTCAGTTTGTGAGATATTTACCAAGGATTACAAAGCTTGTTAATGCTATTTGCAGGAATGGTGAGTTTGGAAAGCAAGCAAGAAGTCATTACAAATCAAAGGAACAGTCTACTACTGGACTAATAAATTTCATTCATACATATATTTTTGGTAATACAAGAGTGAGAAGTCTACTAGGTGAAAGGTACTTTATACTTTTAATTGATGATTATTCTAGATATACATTGGTTAAATTTCTTAGAGAGAAATCAAATGCATTATATAGATTCAAGACATTCAAATCTAAGGTTGAAAATGAAGTGAATTTGAGGATAAAATGCTTAAGCTCTAACAAAAGTGGAGAATTCACCTCCCATGAGTTTAATATGTTTTGTGAAGTGCATGGAATAAAGAGATAGTTATCTAATCCAAGAACTCCTTAGTAGAATGGAGTTGTTGAAAGAAAAAACATAATAGCTCAAGAGGCCACTAGATCAATGGCTACTAAGGCTGGTTTACCAAAAGTTTACTGGAAAAACTCTATTCATACTATTTTTTATGTATTCAATCAAGTTCAAGGAAGATAAAATAGTACAAAGACCCCCTATGAGATATGACATAGAACAATTCCCACTATTAAGTACTTCAAGGTATTAGGAAGAAAATTTTATATCAGAAGAGATGAAGAAACTTTGGGAAAGTTTTATGTAAGAAGTGAAGAAGGCATTTTTGTTGAATATTCTACTAAAAGAAAAGCATACAAATTTTTCAATAAAATATTGAGAAAGATTGTAGAGAGTTTAAATTTCAAGGTTGAAACAATGAAGAACTCATTTGACATTGATGGATATGTATCTAATGAACCTAATTGTGTAACAATACAAGAGATTGAAGAATAGGAAAAGGATGAGAAAGAGAAGTAGGATGAACATAATGAAAGAGAATAAGAGTCTTTGGTGGTGTCAACTAGGACACCTAGATATGTACAAAAGAATCATTCAGGAAATCATATTATTTGGGATAAGACTAAATGAGTATTGAATAGAAGTAAAATTGTTGCTAAAGTAAATATGTGTTTATTTTTTGAGATTGAACTAAAGACTGTAAGTAAGGCATGTAAAGATGAACATTGGATGAAAGCCATAAAAGAAGAACTTATGCATATTGAGAAGAATCAAACTTAGGAATTGGTCCCAAGACTGGAAGATAAAAGCATCATTGGATCAAAGTGGGTATTCAAAAATACGTTGAATGCGAATGGAAAAGTGGTTAGAAATAAAGAAAGGCTTGTATGTAAAGGTTACTCACAAGTAGAAGGCATAGAATTTCAAGAAAATTTTGCTCTAGTAGAAAGAATGGAATCTATAAGGATGTTCTTAGCATTTATTTCTCATAAAGACTTCAAATTCTATTAGATGGATGTCGAGTCAACATTTTTGAATGGTGAGCTAGAAGAAGAGGTCTACATGGAACAATCAGAAGCATTTCAATTTTTAGGTCATCTAGATATGGTGTGCAAATTGAAGAAATCCTTATATGGATTGAAGCGAGCTCCTAGAGCTTGGTATGCGAGATTAGACAAGTATTTTATTTAGAAAGGTTTGAACAAAAGTACACTAGATAATAATCTATATTTTACTATTAAAAATGAAAAAATCTTGATTATAGTTGTATATGTTGATGATATTATTTTTAGAGGAAATGAAAATATGTGCAAGATGTTTGTGGAAGATATGCAAAAAGAATTTGAAATTTCTATGTTTGGAGATATGAATTTATTTATTGGGCTACAAATTAATCAAACAGAGAAAGGAATTTTTATTTCATAGTCTAAGTATGTGAAAGAAATTTTGAAGAAGTTTGGGATGGATGGTTCCAAACTAGTATGTACTCCTATGGTGACTAGCTATAAACTAGTAAATATGATAATTCACCTAAGGCTAATCATAGCAAGTATAGATCTATGATTGGTGGACTATTGTATTTGACTATTACTAAACCAAATATTATGCATTTCTTTCTTGTGGCTAGATTTCAAGAAGATCCGAATGAGACACATGTTGCTACTATTAAAAAAATCTTTAGATATTTGAATGGCACTCTAGATTATGAGTTACAGTATACTAGAGACACTAACTTTACACTAAGTGCCTATACAGATGCAGATTGGGTTGGATGTGTAGACGAAAAAAAGAGTAAAAGTGGCAGTGCATTCTTTCTTGGTTGCAGATTGGTGGCAAGGTTGGGTAAAAATAAAGATTCAGTCTCCTTGTCTACTATTGAAGTTGAGTATATTGCTACTAAATCTTGTTGTACACAAGCTCTATGGATGAAATAGACATTGAAAGATATCACATTGGTGTATGATGATCTTATTTCTATCTTTTTTGATAACACAAGTGCAATTACCATTTTAAAGAATCCAGTGATGCACTCGAGGATGAAGCATATATCTATCAGGTATTATTTCTTGAGAGAGAAGGTCATGGAGAATGAAGTAAAACTTGAATATGTTCAAATGAAGGATCATATTGTTGATATATTCATGAAGGCTCTTCCTAAAGATACTTTTGAGTATCTCCGAGAGAAGTTAGGATTCATTGTATCTCCTTTATTTAACTATATGCATATGGATATGCATCATTACGATGGATCTATGGATCTATATTTCTTCTAGACTAATGTTTTGGTGGCTACCTCTCAGGGGGAGAAGGTAGTGTCAGGGGTTGTCATTATGAGTATTCTTTTTTCAATAGGGAAATCAATAAAATATCTCTTTCCTTTGACATTGATGTTAAAGGGGAGAGGAAGCATGTGAAAAAAAAGAAGAATATAAAGGATTATCTACTAAGGGGGAGACACAAAAACAAAAATCTTGAGAAGTGTATTTAGAGCTACTATGGTGTCTTTAATGTTTTTTCACATCATGTCTTGCCATCAATGAAAAAGGGGGAGATTGTTGGAAGAATGGATAGAATGAAGGTTTTTTCATTAATGTTAATTGGTCAATTGGTTATCAACTAGTTGTTTTTGGTTGTATATGTCAAGGATATTGAGAAAATTGTATGTAAGAAAGATTGCAGGTGTTTAGTGATTGCTCTGGGTTTTACTCCAAGATTTTATCCTATGTTTATGTGGTTTAGATATGTTGATCATGGTTGTTAGAAGATTCTATATCCATATCTTTGGTTGTTGATTCATTGTACAATGAGATTTATGTTCACTAGTTGTGAATTGTGGCTTTATGTGTTTCTGGTTGAGGTCCAGAAGAAATGTTATTGGTCTAAATTTCTCTTTGGTAAAGTCTTATGATTAGCAGTTCTAGAGTTTAGTTGTTTTGATTGTATTAAAGATAATTTCGATATTTGGAAGATTCATTCTTAATGGTTCTATGTGTTTTACATTGGTTTGGCTAACCTTGTGTTGAACATTACCTCTAGAGTAGATGAAGCACGTTGGATGTATTTGGGTCCTTATGAAGTGTGTGTTTGGCTCACCCTAATTCTAATTCCTCCCTAGGATGCTTTGGAGCTTACCTAATTTTAATTTTAATTTCGATGGCTGACTTTGGATATGTTTCAAAGTTGAAGATGGTATAAATATAGGATGAGTTAGTGGTGAATTGGTGCAAGCAAAAAGAGAGATAAGTGCAAAGAAATAGAGCAGATGGATGTTAGATTGATGTGAATTAGTGAGTGTGTGGGATGAGAGTGTGGAGGATCATTGTGCAGCCTAAATGTTGAGTTGTCAGATGTAGTGAGTAGAAGGTGTACTCTATCATTCATGCATTTCTACAAGTGGTTGAGAAAATTGTGGTGAATTTCTTCATTGCATTGAGATTGTCTTCTCTCTGTAATGTATCGCTTCTATCTTCTTTATATCTTCGTGGAAGTGAGCCCTCTAGGTTCTTAGCCCTATTGGACAGTGAGCCTCTTGTAATTGGTTTTGATATTCTCAATAGCGTGAGTTAATCCTCATCATGGTTTTTCCCTTATTGGGTTTTCCACATAAATTTGGTGTTATTGTGTTTGTGTGATAGATTTAAGTTTCATCATTAATACTTAATGGTTAATCATTTAAGTAGTGTTAAGAACTAGTTCTAGTGAATGAATTAAAGGTTAAATATGTGACAACTGATTCACCCCACCTCTCAGTTGTCCTATTCAACACACTTAAGGCTACTAGAAGAAGTGAGTAGAAGGTGTCTAAAATGTGAGTGTGCCAAACGTTGTTGGAGGAGATGTGATGAAGGTTATAGATGGTGTAGAATTATTATGGTGGATTTTCCTTTTTCTTTGAGGTAGTGGATCTCCTTGTAACAATCTTCTTCTATTCTCTTTTATTTTAGATAGTGAGTCCTTTGGGTAGTGATCCCTTCCAATAGTGAGCCTATCATTACCAAATTTCATATATAGATTTGGTCCTAATCATATATTTTCCTTGATTAGGGTTTTGTATGTAAATCTAGTGTTCTATTTTATATGGTTGTTGATGTGTTGTTGTTTCACTTGTTTTATACTAATAAGGGTTTAAATATTAATACAAGTTTTAGTATTAATGAGGGTTTGAAGGTTTTAATGTATAACTAATAACCCCACTCTTTCAGTTTTCCTATGTGTAACAATCTTGGATTTTCTTCATGTGCATGACTTGTACATCTTTGATAAATATCGCTTAAGCTTCTTACCTTCCTTGTTGGAATTACGCTTGAATTTTCACTTGCACTTGTGAAACATAGAAAAATAGGTTGGAAGGGAAAGATGAAATGATTACCCAAAATGGTGTACCTATTTCTGTATTTTCATTCAAAATATGTAATATAAGAAGATAGATCTAAACCCTAATAGTACTAACTATCATAATAAAGATCTAGAAAGGTGAGAATTTTTTGTACCTTTAATCAAATCTAATTTTTTAGGGCTAACTGAGAACTCATTCACCCTATGGAAAATGGGTTCTAGCTAGGGCTCTCAAAAAATGATTTATGGGTTTTATTCTTTCATGTCTACACTCCAAGATTGTAAAGGTGTAGGCTTGGAAAGACAAAAATAAATCTTGTAGATCAATTTCTATGAATAGAGAAATTTTCTTGCACGTTTGACAACTTTGCAACTTTCTTATATTTTTCTCTTCAATAGATCTTCAACCTAAAACCTACAAACACACATCAAAGAGAGAAAAATGTTGTTTGTTATGGAATAGGGGTTGACCTTGGTAAAACCCAATTTTTTTAATTAAACCTTGTAATAAAATGAAATATCATGAACCATGAAATAGAAAGAATGATAAAGGAACAATTCTATGCCACACCTCACCACACTTTTATTTGAACCTTGGAATGTAAATTTGAAAATTTGCATGTAATGACCTCCATGGATGTGGCTCTCGATCATGAAACTTGATATGAAATGACGTCCTTGATTGCTTGAAGTGATCTCGAACTCTACATCAACATGTTAGCTCAACAACATGCATTACTTTGATATGATAATGGATCCTTGATTACTATAATAAAACCTTGATAATATTCTCTTGAATACCTTGTAATTCTCTTGAAGTACTCACTTTACTATAAGGATTCTCTGATCAAATTTGGTAGGATAAAATTGTTAGGAAAAACTTAGTGAAATGACCTCTTATTTATACTTATCCTAACTTGTATTCTTGAAATTCAAATACCAAAAGCCAACATTGAATTATGAATTTTAAATCATTAAAATCTTTCCATAAACATGTTTTAAAGAGGGCCCTAGGTCTAAGTGAGGACCAATTGTCCATAGGGTGAATGGGTCCCAGGCTACTTACCTAGGACACACTTTGTTAAGCACTCAACTTTGTGGCAAAATAGGGTCCTAAAACCAAGTGAGGACCCATTCACCCTATGGAAAATGGGTCCTAGGTCACTTTCCTAGGACTCACATCCATTAATGTTGAGTTTCATGATTAGGCATTTATGAATGTTGGGTTTCCTCTTTGGAAATTGCAATTAATGAGGCTTGGGTTTACATTAAGGGGCCAATTGAGGCACAATTAAGTCCATTTTAATTAAAAGGGCCCAAACATTAGTGTGAATATGTAAAACATGTTATAACACTAAATTGAGGAATCATTAAGCTCATTTTATTAATTTTTCCCAAACCAAGTGAGCAAAAATGATACTTTTTCTATCACTAAAACTTGAAACTTAAGAACTAGATAAGGAGCTACTTGGCGTATTTATAGCATTAAAATTGAAGTATTAGTGGGTAGATAATAATCAATATCATCAATAATACCACCATTTGAAAAAAAATTGACTTCTCAATATGGCTTTTTTATAACCATAAACTCCCCCTTCATCAAAAATCACATCTTTGGACATGAAAATTCTATTATTTTGAATATCAATGTTAAAGAATAATTCTATCATTCACATATAATCATTATGAAAAATGAAAAAGGATAAATAAAAAAACTCATAAGTTTTGAAGATAATTGATGTGCCATATTTTCTTCAAATATGCTTCATCGATAGTCAAATGTTTCAATGCAATATTTTTATATTTATTCTTTTAGATTACATTAAGTTCTTCTAAAAGTATTTTAAATTGGGAAAATAAATTTTTTTTATCCAACATTTATTTGAAATATATTAGCCAAAAGGATTGAGAAACATTGTTTAAAAGTAATAAAATTTAGTATCTAATTATGATTTGTTATGAGGATCTTGTCATGAGATCCCTTGTGTGGTATGTTGGTTCTCAAATATATAGATTGCTAAACTATAAAAGTATGCCAAGATTGTTAGAAACCCTAGATCAGACATGCAAACCTAAACACCTTCCACAAAAGAGAAAACATAAAAAAGCAGAGCTTTGCATGCGAATGTGCAAAATGATATATTCAGGAATTCAATATTACAATGAGATGATTTGCTTTATAAAAGAAAAGTATGCAACCCTAATGTTGACCTAAAAATAGCTAAACTAAATAAAGCTTACTTATTAATTAAGTAAACTAATTATTACCTAAGCAAAACCTAAGTAAAGTTATGCAAGTGTAATTAAATATTAATTACACTAACAAAGATTTATTTTCAAGTGTAACAATGATTTGGCCAATGAAAAAAATCAACCAAGATGGTTGGAATTCCCTGCACTTTAGGGTCTGCTACACCTTAGTGGGTATTACCTTAATGACCAATGAATATACACTCTCCACAATTTCTTGGTGATGATTAAGCAGAATATCTCTTCATACAAATTTGGAGGTTTTGATTGTTCTTATTCTTCTTATTTCAATTATCCACTCTTTAATCTATTTCATACTCACATGAGGGTGTTAAATAGATTACCTCTAAACTACTCCTACTCCTATTGCAAGAAAAAAAGTTGATTAATAATATGGTATAAGGAATTGTTTTGGAAATGAATTGATTAGTGCCTTGTCTGGGTAAAAGAGTCAAAATTCAATTGTGTGGGTTCTCCCTTTCTGGTTAGAAGTCAAATTACTTGGAAATATTTTGTTTATGCCTTGCATAAATGTGCATAATTGTAGCTATCAAGCTCTTTTTATTTATCCAAATGATTTTCAAAAGTTACTATAATTTACTTAACATAATTTAATTCTTCCTTGAAGGAACCAATTAAATCAATCACACAAAAATAAAAAATGTGTTTTGATAAACCAAGTATATCCTTGATATATTGGTTTCAACAACCTATAAAAACCAAATTAGAGACAGAAAGATAACTTTCACCAATGTTATCCAACAAGTAATTGACAACAAAAAATGGGTAAGTACACCAAGATGGTTCCCAAAAAGGGGACTTAAGTGGACACCTTTTTTTTGAAATCAGGAAATACTGACCTTTGACGTGAAATTGAGGATAGTTACAATCATAAAATTTAGATGGAACAAAAACAAGGATCAAAGTGATCAGAGTCTACTTACTAAAATATTAATTTATTTTTAAAATGGTTGAGATTAAGGGGTTCAAATGAGGGACGTACACAAATTGGTGCTTTTCTTGTCAAAAAATATAACATAGAAACTCTTGTACAACCCTAGCATGGTGTACTTTTTTTTAGTATTTTTGAAATCACTACAGTCAGAAGTTAGCTAACAATATGTAGTTGATGCATGATTTTTTTGATAATTTTTTAATGAATATTTGATTTTTTACTAATTTTCGAAGTAGACACTTCCTAAAAAATAGAATTTTGGCCATGCTACCCCTACAAATTTTGGAAAATAATTGATTTTCTAACAAAACAAAAATTTGTAGAATGGAGTCTAGTTTGTAAAAATGTAATTTATTTGAAATTTTGATGACCTCTTAATCTATAATGAAAAACAACACCAAACACTACTTTTTGGAAAAAAAGAGACATACAAACAAAATAAATTATGGATGAAAGGCTTAACATTGTTAGAAAGTGAAAAAATTACATCGTTGGATAGCTAAGAGAGAACGTAACATTACCTAGATGTTCAAGTTGTTTGATATTGAACCACATGAAATCTTGATAGTGAGCATGAACTTGATTATGTGAAATATTGTAAAATTTGCAAAAAACACATCTTTGATCATTGGGAATTCCCTCCAAGCCTTTGGATTGGTATTCCAAGGCAAGTACCAATCCTAAGGCTTGGGGATTCTCAAAGAAAGATATAACACAAACGCATTAGAATGCGCTCATGTTATATCTCAGTTTTGACATTTTTTTTTGCTTCTATAAGAAACATGTCAATGAAGGCATAACACAAGCGCATTATAACATGATCGTGTTATGTCTTCCTTTATGTTAAATTACACTCTATTGAATGTATTCTTATATATTTGTATGTTTATATATACATGTATGCTTGTATGTCATGTATGTATGCATGTATGCATGCTTGTATGTATGTATGTATGCCGATATGTATCAATGCATACATATTGTATCTATGCGTAAATGTATGTAAGATTGTATTGACACATGTATGTAGGATTGTATGTACATATGTATTATTCTTGTATTTATTTAAGTATATATGTATTTATGTATGTCTTTAGAGGGAGGGAGAATTTTAAGAGAGATTATGGAGAGAGGGAGAGGGGGTGGAAGTGAGATTTTAAGAGAGAGGGAGTGGTAGAGAAGGGGTTGGAGTGAGAGGGACTTAGCTATGTATTGTGGGAGGGATAGAGGGAGGGAGAGAGAAAGAGAGAGAGAGGGGTGGGAGAGAGAATTAAGAGAGAGGGAGAGAGAGGGGGAAGAGAGAGATGAAGATAAAGAGAGAGTTATGTAGGTAGGGTGCCAAAGGGAGAGACTTGAGAGTGTGAGGGGGGAGAGAGATCGATGAAGAGAAAGAGAGAGTTATGTAGGTAGGGTGCCAAAGGGAGATACTTGAGAGTGTGAGGGGGGTGAGAGGGAGTGTGAGAGAGAGGGAGTGAGAGAGAGATGGAGTGTGAGTGAGAGACCTGAGAGAGGGAGAGGGTGTGGAAGGGAGTGACTTGATAGAGGTAGACAAAGAGGGGTGTGGAGTAAGAGGGACTTATCTAGGTAGGGTGGGAGAGATAGATAGAGATAGGGGAGAGAGAGAGAGTTACCTAGGTAGGTTTCCAAAGGGAGAGACCTGAGAGAGAGGGGGTGGGAGGGAGAGACATGAGAGAGAGGGAGAGCGAGGGAGTGGGAGAGAGTGGGATAGAAATAAAGAGAGATGGATAGAGGGAGAAAGAGAGGGTGGTAGAGATTTATTGAATGAGAGGTAAGTAGAAAGAGGGAGAGGGTAGATAGAAAAAATTAGAGAGCGTAGGAGAGAGGGAGGGAGGGAGAGGTGATATGTATAGATAGAGAGAAAGCAATAAGTTTTGATGGTATAGGGTTGAGGGATTATGGTGGAAGACCTATGGGGTTGATGGTTTCTAGGGTATTAGGGTTTAAGGGTTGAGGGTTGAGGGATTAGGGTGGATGGTAGAGGGTATGGGGTTGAGGGTATAGGGTAGAAGGTTTAAGGGTTTAGGGTTGAAGGGTTTAGGGTTAAGGGTTTAGGGTTGAGGGTAGAGGGTTTAGGGTATAGGTTTGAGGGTATATTATTGAAGGATTAGGTTGAGGGTCCAATGTAAAGGGTATAGGGGTTGAGGGTTTAGGGTTTAAGGATTGAGGGTTGAGGCATTAAGGGTTGAGGGTTGAGAATTGAGGGTTGAGGGTTTTATTTATAGGGTAGATGGTAGAGGGTTTAAGGTATGAGGGTTGAGGGTTGAGGGTTGAGGGTTGAGGTTTGAGAGATGATGGTTGAGGGTTGAGGGTTGAGGGTAGAGGATTGATGGTATAGGGTATAGGGTCGAGGGATTAGGGTTGAGGGTCCAATGTATAGGGTATATGTTATAGGGGTTTAGGGATTAGGGTTTAATGGTTTAGGATTGAGGGTAGAGGGTTGAGGGTTTAAGGGTTAAGAGATTAAGGGTTGAGGGTTTAGGGATTAGGGTAGATATTTTTCTTGGATTTAAGGGTGTAAGGGTTGAGGGAATAGGATTTAGGGTATAGGGTATTGGATTTAGGGTTGAGGGTAGAGGGTAGAGGGTAAAGAATTTAAGCATTTAGGTTCTAAGGGTTGAGGGTTGAGGGCTTAGGGTTGAGTTTTAAAGGGTTTAATGGTTTAGGTTTTAGGGTTGATGGATTAGGGTAGAGAGAGAGGGATGGATGGATAGAGAGGAGAGAAGAGGAGGGAGGGACATATATATATGAGGGTTGAGGATCCAATGTATAGGGTAGAGGGTATAAAGTTGATGACCTCTAGGGTTGAGGGATTAGGGTATTGGGTTGAGAGTATAGGGTTGAGGGATTAGGGTTGAATATACATATGGTTGAAGGATTGGGGTTAAGAGTCTATTGTATAGGGTAGAGGGTATCGAGGTTGAGGGTTTAGGGTTTTAGGGTTGAGTATTGAGGGATTAAGGGTTGAGGATTGAGAATTGAGGGTTGGGTGTTTAATGTATAGGGTAGAGGGTGGAGGGTAGATGATTGAGGGTAGATGGTATAGGGTTTAAGAGTTTAGGGTATAAGGGTTGAGGGTTTAGGGTTTATGGTTGAGGGTTGAGGGTTTAGGGTTTAGGGTTGAGTGTTTAAGGTTTTATAGGGTGGATGGTAGAGGGTTTAAGGGTTGAGGGTAGAGGATTGAGGGTATAGGGTTGGGGGATTAGGGTTGAGGTTCCAATGCATAGAGTAGAGGATATAGTGGTTGAGGGATTAAGGGTCAAGATTGTTGAGGGATTAGGGTAGAGAGTTTACTAAGTGGGTTTAAGGGTTTAAGGGTTGAGGGATTGGGGTTGAGGGTAGAGGGTAGAGGATTGAGTGTAGAGGGTAGAGGGTTTATTCTTGAAGGGTTGAGTGTTTAAGGGTTTATAGGGTAGAGGGTAGAGGGTTTAAGGTTGAGGGTAGAGGATTGAGGGTATAGAGTTAGGGGATTAGGCTTGTGGGTCCAATGTATAGGGTAGAGGGTATAGGGGTTGAAAGAATAGGGTTTAAGGGTTGATGAATTAAGGGTTAAGAGGGTTGAGGGATTAGGGTAGAGAGTTTACTAAGAAGGTTTAAGGGTTAGGAGTTGGGGGATTAGGGTTGAGGGTAGAGGGTAGAGGATTGAGGGTAGAGGGTAGAGGGTTTAAGTGTATAGGGTTTAAGGGTTGATGGTTTAGGGTATAGGGTTGAGTGTTTAAGGGTTTATAGGGTAGAGGGTTGAGGGTTGGGAGTTTGAGGGTTGGGGGTTTAAGGTTGAGGGTAGAGGATTGAGGGAATAAGGTTAGGGGATTAGGGTTGAGGGTATAATTTATAGGGTAGATGGTATATGGGTTGAGGAAATACAATTTAAGGGTTGAGGGATTAAGAGGATATAGGGGTTGAGGGGTTAGGGTTTAAGGGTTGAGGTTTGAGGTTTGAGGTTTTAGGGATTAAGAGGGTATAGGAGTTGAGGTATTAGAGTTTAAGGATTGAGGGTTGAGGGTTGAGGGGTTAATAGGGTATAGGGGTTGAGGGATTAGGGTTTAAGGTTTGAGGGTTGAGGGTTGAGGTATTAAGAGGGTATAGGGGTTGAGGGATTAGCATTTAAGTGTTGAGGGTTGAGGGTTGAGCAATTAAGAGGGTATAGGGGTTGAGGAATTAGGGTTTAAGGGTTGAGGGTTGAGGGTTGAGGGATTAAGAGGGTATAAGGGTTGAGGGATTAGGGTTTAAGGGTTGAGGGTTGAAGGATTAAGAGGGTATATGGATTGAGGGATTAGGGAAGGGTTGATGGTTGAGGGTTGATGGATTAAGAGGGTACAAGGGTTAAGGGATTGGGGTTTAAAGTTTGATGGTTGAGGGTTGAGGGATGAGGGTTTAAGGGTAGAGGGTTGAGGGATTAAGAGGGTATAGGGGTTGAGGGATTAGGGTTTAAAGGTTGAGGGTTGAGTAATTAAGAGGGTATAAGGGTTGAAAGTTGAGGGATTAAGAGGGTAAAGGGGTTGAGGGATTAGGGTTTAAGGGTTGATGGTTAAGGAATTAAGAGGGTATAGGGGTTGAGGGTTGAGGGTTGAGGGATTAAGAGGGTATAGTGGTTGAGGGATTAGGTTTTAAGGGTTGAGGGTTGAGGGTTGAGGGATTAATAGGGTACAGGGGTTGATGGATTAGGGCTTATGAGTTGAGGGTTGATGGTTGAGGTATTAAGAGGGTATATGGGTTTAGGGATTAGGGTTTAAGGATTAAGGGTTGAGGATTGAGGGATTAAGAGGGTATAGGGGTTGAGGAATTAGGGTTTAAGGGTTGAGGGTTGAGGGTTGAGTGACTAAGAGGCTATAAGGGTTGAGGGATTAGGGTTTATTGGTTGAGGGTTGAGGGTTGAGGGATTAAGAGGGTATAAGGGTTGATGTATTAGGGTTTAAGGGTAGAGGGTTTAAGGGCTAAGGGTTGAGGGTTGAGGGTTGAGGTTTGAGGGATTAAGAGGGTGTATCGGTTGAGGGATTAGGGTTTAAGTGTTGAGGGTTGAGGGTGTAGGGATTAAGAGGGTATAGGGGTTGAGGGATTAGGGTTTAAGGGTTGAGGGTTGAGGGTTGAGGGGTGAGGGTTGAGGGTTGAGGATTGAGGGTTGAGGTATTAAGAGGTTATAGGGGTTGAGGAATTAGGGTTTAAGGGTTGACGGATTAATAAGGTATAGGGGTTGAGGGATTAGGGTTTAAGGGTTAAATGTTGAGGGTTGAGGGATTAGGGTTTAAGGGTTCAAGGTTGAAGGTTGAGGGATTAAGAGGGTATAGGGGTTGAGGGATTAGGGTTGAAGGGTTGAGGGTTGAGGATTTATGGATTAAGAGGGTATAGGGGTTGAGGGATTAGGGTTTAAGGGTTGACGGTTGAGGGTTGAGGGTTGAGGGTTGATGGTTGAGGGTTGAGGGATTAGGTTTTAAGGGTGAAGGGTTGAGGGTTGAGGGATTAAGAGGGTATAGTGGCTGATGGATTAGGATTTAAGGGTTGAGGTTGTGGTTTGAGGGATTAAGATGGTATAAGGGTTGAGGGATTATGGTTTAAGGGTTTAAGGGTTTAAGGGTTGAGGTTTGAGGGTTGATGGTTGAGGGTTGAGGGTTGAGGGTTGATGGTTGAGGGTTGAGGGTTGAGGGATTAAGAAGGCATAGGGGTTGAGGGTTTAGGGTTTAAGGGTTGAGGGTTGAGAGTTGAGGGATTAAGAGGGTATAGGGGTGTAGGGATTAGGGTTTAAGGCTTGAGGGTCAAGGGTTGAGGGATTAAGAGGGTATAGGGGTTGAGGGTTGAGGGTTGAGGGATTAAGAGGGTATATGTGTTGAGGGATTAGTGTTTAATGGTGGAGGGTTAAGGGTTGAGGGATTAAGAGGGTATAAGGGTTTAGGGAGTATGGTTTAAGGGTTGAGGGTTGAGGATTGAGGGATTAAGAGGGTATAGGTGTTGAGGGTTTAAGGGTTGAGGATTTAAGGGTTGAGGGTTTAGGGTTTAGGGTTGAGTGTTTAAGTGTTTATAGGGTAGAGGGTAGAGGGTTTAAGGGTTGAGAATCTCCCTCCTACCTCCTCTCTCTCTCTCAGGTCTCTCTCTCACTCACTCACTCCTATCTCTCTCCCCTCTATCCTTAACCCTTAACCCTTCAAACCCTTAACCCTTCAAACCTTAACTCTTAACCCTCTACCCTATATCTCTCCCACTCTCTCTCTCCTACCCCCTCTCCCTATTTCTCCCCCTCTCTCTCTCTTTCTCCCCCCCTCTCTCTCTCCCACTCTCCCTCCCACTCTCCCCCTCTCCCCCTCTCCCACTCTTCCACTCTCTCCCAATCTCTTTTTCTCCCTATCTCCCCCTCTCTCCCTCCCTCTCTATCTCCATCTCTCCCACTCTCTCTCTCCCTTTATCCCACTCCCTCTTTCTCCCATTCTCTCTCTCAACCCTACACCCTCTACCCTTAAACTATAAACCCTTAACCCTCTACCCTCTATCTCTCTCCCACTCCCTCTCTCTCTCTCAAATCTCTCCCTCCTACCTCCTCTCCCTCTCTTAGGTATCTCTCATTTTTCAATCACTCCCATTCTCTCTTTCTCCCACTCTCCCTTTCTCTCCCTCTCTCCCTCTATCTCCCTCTTTATCCCCCTCTCTTTCTCTCTCCCACTATCCCTCTCCCTCCCACTCTCCCTCTCTCCCACTCTCTCTTTCTCCCACTCTCCCCCTCTCTCCCTCACTCTTTATATCCATCTCTCCCACTCTCTCTCTCTCCCTCTCTCCCACTCTCTTTCTCTAAACCCTATACCCTCTACTGTTAAACCGTAAACCCTTAACCATCTACCCTTAAACCTAAGTCATTAAACTCTAAAACCCTCAACCCTCAACCCCCCTCCCTCTCTACTATATATCTCTCCTCTCCCTTCCTCTACCTCTCTCTTTCTCACACACACACACACTCACCTCTATCTCCTTTACTATAAGGGTACAGGGAGAGATATAGAATTAGGGTAGAGGGTATAGACAAAGAGAGAGAAAATAAATATATTAAAAAAATCATCTTTCACATAACACAAGCGTGTTTTGAAGAACTAGTGATATGACCATTTTAGCAAGAAATAATACCCTCAAATTATAATGCGAGCATGTTATAATGTGAGCGAATTTTGTCTTACACTAAAAATGGTAAAAAAACTCAATATACCCATGATCATAAGGCCCACATTCTGCATATTCTCCTGGTTCTATGCATGTGACGACAAAAAGATGCTTTGTGATGATGTTGTGAAGTGTGCATGCATTTTTTTCATATTCCACCATATTTTCTTGAAATAGTAGAGTTTTCACATTGAAAGGAATATAATATCAATTCAAATCTGAATTCCATTCAAAAGTGATATACAATTGAAGTTTGGAGGGGAATGGGCTTTCGAAAAAGTCAAATTGTTGAGGAGTTTGAAGAAAGAATAATCAAAGGCTACATAATTGGGTTGAACTCCTCCATTTGAAGCTCTTGTTTTCTAGGTATGTGAAGTCTTTAAAAATTTTATTTTAGTCTATTATGGCTTTCTTTCATTTTTGTTATTTTTCATATTCCATGTTGATCATTGTTTGTTTGTCATTATAACCTTAGGTTGTCAATGAAAATTTTAAATTACACAATTATATACACTTGCCAATTACATATTAAAATTTGATGTAGAGCATTTACTAGGATCCACAAATCATCAAGGGTACTTCTGACCCTAGCTTAAATTAGAGAAGATCAACCAACTAACTCAGTCATCTTTTCATCAAAATCCTTGAATTTCACTTGATTTCATATTTCCACAAAACATTAGAACTTGGCTCAAACTCTTTGATAGACTCAAAAATATGTTAACCATCATAAAATTGATTGTAACATAGCATAAACCTAATTAGAAACTTAGAACCATTCAATTCCTTCATGATTCACTCTTCAATGCAACCTACATGGTAAAATAACAACAAATCATGAATTATTGCTACCAACCTTTATCTAGACATCCAAGACACTATAATTAGCATGTTATTGATTGAAATAAACCAAATAAACATTCACAAACCATTTATCCATCAGGATCTTTAATTCTTGTAGTTATAACATCATGTTGCATAAGGAGTCAACTTTTCTCAAAACAACAAATTCCACAAGTTAGCCTTTCTAACTTCTACCAAGAATTGAAACATATTTTCCAACATCTTTTAAATAGTTTCCAAACGTAAACAATCAACCTTTTCACTGTTTTATCAGATTTACTCCTTGTAGAAAACTATCCACCATATTACATGAAGGACAACAAACCCTTAAATCAAGTGATCCATCTTCAATTATTTTGTATCTTTAAAACATAAAGGCACAATCTGGATCCCATTTTGACATACATTCACATACCTTAATTTCAGTTAAACATTTTTTGAAACAAACATCAAAAAACTTGACTAAATGTTGGAATAAGCCTCAAATTAGGCCAAATTTACAAATGAAGTATCCTAAAATCACCACCAAAACATCTAATAACTCCAAAAATTCTTTAGCTAGGTTAGAAAACACTAGATTCAACAAATTTTAGGAATGGAAAGGCTCAAATAAATGTTGTTCGACAATACCCTTACTTTATGCTCCGAAACAAGCTTTCCAAATGAGGGTTTATTAGGAAAGCATACTCCAAAACTTCACATGCTCTGCCACTTCTTGAAACACATTTAGAAATGTTTACCCATGCTTTAGGAACAAAATTACAGTCTCATTGAATTCTCTTTCCTTGATCACCAACTTGTAACCATCCATTTTCATTGGAAAACGTTTGTATTTCTTGAGAGGAAAGCAACCTCACGATGGATTATTGTTTTCTCCTACACAAAAAAAATGCACACAAGGTAAACAACCTAAAAATAACCTACTCCACTAAACTAAAGAGCCTAGATCATGGAGTAGTCATAATGAACCTTCTTAGACTCTCAAACCCCCCTAGTGCACCAAAACCACATCTCTTTGAGGAATTTTGTTATTTAACAATTGACTTACCTTGTGTATTGATACAATTAGGGGAGGTCCTATAACATAAATAAACATAAAATCAACGAACAACAATTCATAAAATTCTTCACTTTCACCAATTCAATAGTCATCCTTATAGCATAGCTAACTCACTCAACCAAGTATATATTTTAGAGAAGGTCTTCTCAAACCAAGACCTATCCCTTCTCAAAGTCCCAATAGGGCACATAATAACATATCAACAAGCCACAATAGGATTCTTTGTTACAACTTCATCAAAACTGGATTTCTGCACCAACTAGGCCTCTTTTACAAAGGACCTTATTTTAAATCCTTTTCCAAAACAACAAAATATATTGGGTAGTAGTCTATATGTTATCAAACCAATGATTCCACCATTTTTTTTCAAAAAATCACTCACCAAAGTGTCAAATCACAAAACCCTCCTTTTTACCCAAGAAACTAGGGGTTTATTGAAAAAAACTCATCCAACTCTCACACAATCTTATGAATACTTCAAACAGGTCTAAAATGGCCTGCACAAACTCAATTTAACAAGAAACCATGCTTCTCCAACATAAAACACACTTTAGCATATCAAAACCACTTGAAATGTCATGGAAAACTCAAAATTTAACTCTAGGGCTTCATGCCCAACACCCTTTTAGACCTCCCCTACACAAGGAAAAAATCCCCTCACCTATTTATTGATGATGCAGACCCATTCCACCAATTATAGTAATGAAAATGAGTGGAATGGGCCAATTTACATTCAATGATGTTCCTCCACCATGTATGCTTCCACATTTTGTATACACATATATATGACATAAGTTTTAAGGAAGTAAAATAAAAAATCATTTCTCAATCCTTTATTATGGATGTGCATACCACATGGCTTGTCCATGCTTCCATATTGAGCATATCTTGCAATCATGGTATGCCACATTACCACATCTCTTTAACACATTCCAATGAAAAAAATCATGTGACCTTTGTCTATGTTAGAAATACTCTTGTATAGGATGATTGTAAGTATTCCTTATGAAGCCTTGAATGACACATATTTTGATTTATTTTAATGGATACATATTTGAGGAACTAATATTCATCTCATTACCATGCTACATGTAAAATTATTTTCCATGTCGAAGAAATGAACAAAGAAGAAACTAATAGATGAAGAGTATGGAGCCTTCAAACAAAATGAGAGAGATCAAGTGGTGACATATGATGAAAAGAAGAAATTGGAAATGATTTATGAAAACAAGCCAATTGAAGAGGAACCTCAACTATCAAAAGGAGAAAAGGAATTGTCAGCACAAAAGACACAAATGTGAAAGCATCATGGTAAGACAGATTTGGATACCATGGTTGGACACACACCCTCTACAAAAAGTGAATATGAAGGGCACTATTTAGCACAAAAGAACATGGAGGGACACCATCTACCACAAGTGAATATGGAGGTACACCATCTACCACAAGTGAATATGGAGGGACACCATCTACCACAAGTGAATATTGTTGGACACCATCCAATGGATCTCAAGTGGAGAGTACATCATCACTTAGATTTGATGAAGAAGGTATGCCATCATCCCCACATGAACCTCAAGGTATGACTTCTACTCCACCCTCGATCAAAGGTACACAATCTAGCCCACCTCAATTAAATATTGATGAAATTCCTAATGTTGAGATGTATGTACCTAGGAGAACACCACCTAGAATATTGCATAGAAAGCCAAAGTATTTGATTAATGTTGATGAGGATATTTTGAAGCACATGGAATGTAAGATTTCAACACACACTTGTAGAAGATATGCTGATAAGATTTGGAAATTCTTATTTGAAAGGCTAAATGAGACTACAAGATGTCAACTATTTGTTGAAATGATGCAGGGTGTAAAGTATAGAAACATCATGTAGACTCTTGGGTTGAGAACATCAAATGCATCAAGTGAAAACACTATTGTGAAGAATCTAATGGATGCTTATGAGAGTGTGGCTAGGACCTCATGTCAAAGGATAGTAATTTCACTCGACATGTCATTACATTGACTTTGGTAAGATGTCAAACAAAGAGATCTTGTCTCATTAAAGAGACGAGTGAACAAATGAGAATTAGTAGAAAAAAATTATCAACAGCCATTCAAAGGTGGCAAAGAATTAAGGGCACCAATTCAAATGAATTATGGAAATTCTTAGGGAGACTACCACAAAAGGATAAAGAAGTTGTTGAAGCCTTGAGAACACTAATTGAAGACTATTGGAAGAATAACACAAGTCCATCTCTAAATCAAAGGGATGTGGTAAGAAGGAGAATCAATAGTCAGAACTCTGTGAGCCACATCCAAAGATATTTTTTATATGAATCAAACACAATTTGTTTGTAAATTTCAAAATGATTATCCTCAAATTAGTATTTGTCAAATATTTTTTCAAATTCTTAAACCTTTTTATGTCAAGATAAATCACACACACACTACTTGTTGTTGTAGACTACATATTGAATTCTCTAACCATTATGATGTTTATCATTCTATATGTTTGGATTTGCATACTAGAATGATGTTTTGTAGGATTGTGGCATAGAAGCCCCACCAAAATCTTCAAGAGATTTCTTATCAAAAAAATTATGTGAAATAGAGGATGGCCAGATATTCTATAGGAAAAAATTATTGGATGGTTCATGTGAGCATTGCAGTGGCTTCCAATGTATGCCAGTATGTCAACATATAGAAAGCATAGATGAGGTGGGACAAAAACTAGTAGAGTTCAGGAAGTATAAAAAATGGAATATGCTACAAAAGATGGGTCTCAGGCAAAAGGGTGCGATTTAGTTATTGAGAAGATTCTAGTATCAGTTTATGTCCATGTTTCATGACAATATACTATATGAGTATGCAATGCATACCCATAGAGCCCAATGGTTGGACACACAATTCAAGATATGCAAGGACACATTTCTAGTTGCTAGCATAGTATCAGTGGTTGACTCTGTAGAGAACTACACTCTACAACCACAATGTGAGATGCAGTCATAGTATTGAAACTCCACTCAGGTTTCAATATTTGTGCACATATAATTTATTCATGCATCTAATAGTATAGAGAACCAAAGGAAGGTATTGAGGGAGTACCGCTTTTACATTAGTGATGATCACACACATTATCTAGAGTTCATGCAAGGTTTCTTCCAGATGTTCTACAGTGGTTTGGCTCAAAGGGGCATAGCATATAGTTGGAATATAATATGGTAAGATAGCTATGTAGCACAATTCAAGAACTTACACATGTTCTACTGATTGTGCAGGATGCATGCCATTATAGGTGTTATCATATGGGAAAATTTTGTGAGGCCGAGCATGGAAAGGGGGAGCATGATGGTGTAGGAGCATGTTTGAAAAGAGAATTAGCATGAGAAGAGTTAAGGTATAAATACAATGCAAAGTTGGTAGATGAAAGATCAATCATCGAGTGGTGTAATGCTTTGATGGGTCCTGGTAATGAAGGTACATCTTCAGTTCATAGATTTTTTTGGTTGATGGATGATACTAACATTGCACTATATGATGACTATTGTACACTAACATGATCAAGTGAGCTACACTCTTTCCTTAGCTTAAATGTAGGTTCATGGAATATCGATACATGAAATATGGCATGCTTTTATTTTTCATATACAATGCAAGACTGGAATGATTGTAAGTCATGGGAGTGGGTTGAAAAATGGTTGACAAGTTATCTTAGCCCACTTCACATGTATCACCCTTTGATGACATTGGAATTGACACAGACAAAATCATCGGTCGACTTTGAGCATGTATCAGATCTAGTTCAACCGGGTAATATATCTAGTTGCTTAGTTGTTGAAATTCTATATTGTCATCTTTTTTTGTAGTGCATTCATAATGTTGACTAATTTCAAGAGATTTTTTTCACATATCAATGTAGGGCATGTTTATGGAGTTATTGTATATGAAGAAAATGGAGAGGGAATGAACTATTACTTGTATCATTGTGTTGAGGCCAAAAAGAAATTGGATTCCCCAATTATAGATGAAGAAAACATTGAATACCCTATAGGCTAAGTTGTAGTTACTAGAAAATGGCTTAAAAGTTACCCACATAAGGGTGTTAAACATTGGTTTTTTTAGGAATTTCACACGCATCATAAGATTCTTAATTAATCGAACCTTGTTGTGGCATCCAATGTTCATTTGACAAAATATGGGGGTAGACCTTTGAACAAGAACTTGTGGAAGGTTTGTGAGTCTGACCATGAGGTAATATTTGACACAATAAAGAGTAGAGCAGACCCAGATGGTTCATTGGATTAATTTGTAAGTATATACACATGGGTTCTTATTAATTTTATACTTGTATGCACATTAATTTTTTTGATGCCAATGCTATCATCTTATTTTACTTTTCCAATTTGTAAGTAACCTGCTAAACATTGATTGGTGTCCCCTTGCAAAAAATATAGATTTATGAGCCATCCAAGAGAATCTCAACTAGAAAAGCAATGCAACATCCTTATTTTGATGATCTTAACAAATTTTAATTATGATTTTAAGTCATTACAAAAGTGTGTGTGAAGCTTGGTGATGGAATTTCAAGTTATTCATTTGAATTTAACCTTATCATGAGCACCTATGATGTAGACATTTTAAGAGCATCTCGAATTTCAAGATATTCTATTCATGAGAGGTGTTGTGTGCAATAGGTACCTTGGAACTCCCAATGAAGATGTATGACCAAGAGTGACTAAGTTGAGAGACTTTCATGCCTATCTGTAAGTCTCTTCCATCTATTTTAATTCTATTTCCATTTTGGATGCTCTTTCTTTTTCTTCTTTTACTTTGCGTATCTATAAGTAAACTACTAAAAATTGATTGGTCTCTCCTTGCAAAAAATGTTGATTTATGAGCCATCGAAGAGAATCTCATCCAAAAAAGAAATGAAACATCCTTATTTTTATAATCTTGAGAAATCTCAATTCTGATTTGAAGCCATTATAAAAGAGTATGTGAAGCTTTTCGAGGGAATCTCAAGTTACTCATTTAAAGTTAACCTCATAATGAGCACCTATGATGTAGAAATTATAAGAGAATCTCAAATGTATGAGTGAAATTGTAAAATATCTATGTGAAGAAACTACTTAAGGCATTGTAATGAGATTTACTTGTAATGAGATTTATTGAAATAATGAAATTTGGTGCAGGGGCACTAAGGTTATTGACCAAATTTGGTTCATGGAAGTCTTAAGTTAGTTTTGTGTTTTGAATTTTGCTGATTGAATAACGTCATACTAGACCAATTTACAATGTAATAAGTCATGTTATTTTGTGTGAACTTTATTTCACAAACTACTAGCCTTTGCGGTTATCTTTCCTTCATGGCTTCGCCTTGTCATTTATTGCTCGCAACTTTTTGGCTTTTGCCACGTGACCTCCTAATGAAGATTCCTACCGCTCCATACCGCTTTGCATCTGCCAAGTGCCATGTGTTCGACATGTGGCTTTCTCTGGCCATTTTATGAGCTGGGCTCACTATGCAGTTACTTTTTATCGACGTTTTCCACATGGCTTCCTATCAGAGATTATCGGTAAGGCATCCCTCATTATTTTTCCAGGCTTTGTGTGCTCGATGAGTGGTGTATTCCTATGTGACAATTATCTTGGAGTTTCCGCATGCAACGTTTGTTCTCTTTTGTTGCCATGTTTTCTTCTTCATTGCCACGCGTTCTTTGCTACTCCTACATGACCTTTTCTCTAAGGATGGATTTGTTGGCATACTACTGGGTCATCTTCCTATTCAGTGCCAGCTCTAGGAGATCTAGAACGTCAATGTTTTGCCAAGGCATCTTTCTCAATGTGGCTTATGGGCTGGCTTTTTTAAGAAACCCTTCTTTCTTTTATAAGGTTGTTGTTGGATAGATTAGAAACATCCTGAGCACTGGGAATATCCTTTTGTAATATTTGTTATTAAATTTTAAGTTTGTAGACTATGCCAATTAATTCAGTCTTTCTTTTTTTCATGCATTTGATAAGATATTTAGACTGTGCTTTTATTTTCCTATAGCATATGAATGTCTGTTCTTCAACTTTTATAATCTTCTACAATTTAATAAATACAGATCATGTTTGACTCTTTTGTGTTGGTTGAAGTTGTATTAGATTATGCTATGTAATTAAAGGATATTCTTATGTTTGAAGTGCTTCTGGATAATCTATTTGATAGACAACAGTTTATTATTTGAGCCTTTGCTTTCAACATTGTGGTAGGGTAATTTCGTTCATTATTTGGTGCATTGCCTTAGTCTAGATTTTAATATTTTCCTTGCATCTTTCTAACCCTTTACCTCCCCCACTAAAAATGAAGATCCAGTTTCGATAAAATCCGGAGGTCACTTAGCTAAGCGCACAATTTCCCCCAATAGCTAAGTTTACCATGAGACTGCTGCCCCCTATCAAATCTTGCATCAATAGTTCCTTTTATGGCACGCCCGGTGGGACATGAACTAGCATGTGTGTTGTTAGAATATGTGGATTAAATAGAAAGTAAACTAACACATCAATGAGACATTAGATTGAAAGAAAATAATTTAGGAAACACAAATGCAAACTCTAAATAATAGCAGCTTCTTCAAATTCATCTCATTCTCCTCTATCTCCAAGGATTCGATTCAAGATACTAGCTCTCAGTTGGTTTAAGCAACAACTTGTAGAATGAAAACTTAGGAGAACAAGATTGATGTAAAATGCATGTCCATTTCTATTGATTTAAACTATGAAATTGTGGAACTAAAATGCTATGATATTGCTAAAATGTTGATATGCTGATTTGAATGCAACTATAGTAATTACACATAAAATCTAGGATGAAATCTACTTACCAAATGGTTGTATTTATAGATTTTTGGAGGCAAGAATCCCATTGGCAGAGATCAATGGTTGAAATTCAAACTCGTCAAGATGAATGGTGAGAGATCGAGAGGTTGAGAGGAAAGTGGAAGAATGTTTTCAACCCATGAAACTATCTTCATTCAAAAATGGAGACAAACATTCTCTTTGTTTTTTCATTAATTGAAAAATTAGTTGAAAGTTGAGGATAAATCCTAATTAAATAAATAAATTTATTTAATTATATGTGACATGTATTTTGGAAACTTCCATAATTAAATAATTAATATTTAATTATGGGAGAGGTGAAAAAGGTATGTGAGGTGTTGGATGCATTAGAAGAATATTCCATAATTCGAATTTAAACATTCAAACTTTAGAAATAAATGACAATTAAATAAATAAATTATGAAATTTATTTAATTTAATTAAGAGGAGAATAACAATAATTAAATAGAATTATTTATTTAATTTAAACTAGAAAAATGAACAATATAAATAAATAATTAAATTTATTTATATGTAGATGACTTTAAGATATTAATTAAATAATTCATATTTAATTAATTAACAGGTTTGATTGACTATGACCATTTTTAGATGTGTACATTTTTCCCCTCTTTGAAGTCATGTGTTTTATGCATTGCTTGAAAGAATTTTGCCCTTGACTTTGAAAATTCACTGATAATGTCGCATGCCCCCTCGAGAGATAAATCACGTGATTTGAATGATTTGAAAGAATTCCTTTGATTTTTGGAGAGAAAATGCTGATTTGTCTCTCAAAATAGTGCATTGCATAGTAAAAATGAAAATATTTTTTCCTTTTTATCCCCTTAAAAGGTGGAAAAGGTGAAAAGTCATTGTCATTTGAACAGTAACTTGTGAGAATTTTTAGAACTCTAAGAGATAAAAATGAGATGCCGATCCATTATGAGTGCCACCGATTCGAGCGAGCCCACTGTCATCAGAGACCAGCGACATATGGACCTCCTGTAAGTTGATCCAATCCTCTTTTTTTATTTTTTAGTGAATTTTTGTACAAATTTTAAATTTTTTAATTTTTTGAATTTCTACTTTAGCGCAAAGGATTGTGTTTTAGCGCATGTGAGCCGTAGTTTAGCGCATAGGTTAGATAGATTTGCACATACAAAGTTGCACATAGATGTAGAATAGTAGCACATAGATGCATAGATTAGCGCATAGGGTGAAATGGTGCATAGGACAAGTCAAGTAGTGCATCCATGAAATATGCCTGTGTAGGATTTGTAGATTAACGCATAGGCTAGATTAGCACATTGAGTGACTGTTTTAGCGCATCCACTTGATAGAATAGCGCATAGATGATTTAGCACATTCAACATTTGTTTTAGGACATACGGAGATGAAATAGTGCATTGATTGATTGTTTTAGTGCATCCATGATTTTGGCCGATTGCTGGATTTTTTTGATGATTTGTTGCTTTATTAGACAACTGATTTGATGATTTTGATTGCCATCAATGATAGATTAGCTTGATATGATAAATGGTCTGATAAATGTTTCTTCAAATTTCAAGAACAAATAGTAATAATTATAATAAATTTAATTTTCTACTTGAAAGACAAATAGTAAAATGATAGATTGATGATGAACTGATTGACTGCTTTAAATTTTTTTCCATGCGATATGGAAAAAAAGATAAATTAGGATTTGCTTGCCTTCCTGCTTGAAGAACAAATAAGATTTTGAACTAATTGTTGATGTTGATTTGATTGATTGATTGATGTATTTTCTTTCCTACTTGCTGAAAAGGCAAATAGATGATTGACAATTTGTTGATTGATGCACTGATTTGATTAGATAGTTTTAAATATTCCCTATTGATTGATTTGCATGATTTTCTTGATGATTTTTGAAGGAGGATTTTAACCTCCTTTAGATTAGAGAGAGGTTTCCCTGCACATGGGATTTGGTTCCATGACTGTCTCAGGCTGATCTAGAGATTATATACCAGTGTGGATTGATTCCACTATTGAGGATCCCATAGTATTGGGTCAATAGGGCACTATTGATAATGTTAGCTGAGAGGTGGCACAATGAGCACAACACCTTTCATTTTCCCACAGGAAAGATTACTGTGACACCAGAGGATGTCTATAGGATTCTGGGTATCCGTATGGTTGGTGACCTTGTGATTTATGATCACAAGGAGATTGGGGGGACCAATGCACTAAGACAACTCTTCCAAGATCCTTGTGTCTCAGGATATGAGATTCCTTGGAAGGAGATGGTGGAGAGATATACCCCTTTGCCTTCAGTTTTAGCATGTTTCATCAGTGGTTTCCTTTGTCCTGATTGCAGGTCAAAGGGACTATCAGTCGGGTGGGGTAGGATCTTGGAGGATATGATTCTCCATCACACCAAATATGCATGAGGGTCATGCATGCTTGCCCATCTATACCACGATCTTCATCAGGTCATGTACATAGATGGGAAGAGTCTCTCCTACGAAGTTACTCTACTACAAATATGGGCATTGAAGAGATCATCCTCTTGGCTACCCATATGTTTATGCTTACATAGGTCCCCTTTTCCAGTGGATGCTGGGAAAGTTAGAGTACTAGTGATACGTTTCGGATGACATGGATATAGTCATCTAGAGACCATACTTAGATTGTGATCCCTGAGAGGTGGATGATGTAGAGCTTCCCTACTGTACTAGATCAAGATACCTGATTGGGCGCACCCCATTTATTATTGAGTAGTTTTTGGTCATGTGAGTCTTGAGACAGTCCGAGTTAGTACAAATGATGTCGTAGGGTGTGGCACAATATGCCAAGTGCTGAGAGGATGTGGTAGAGTGGGGTCCATTCATGACCATAGAGGCTACCGAGACAAAGTATGCAGACTTATAGCTAGATCACTAGGTGATGCATCCAGAGGTGATAGATGCAGGGATGACTGATGATTATGCAACCTTCTTATATACACATCCTTTTCTAAGGTTCACCAGCCCAGAAGAGCCTGCTCCATTGTTGGGAGGACCAGTTATACAACAAGGGTGATGATAGCCATAGTCACAAGTAGAGGTTGGTGCACAAGCATAGGTACTAGCAGGGGTAGAGGATGTTGTGGCTATGGATATTGATGATGAGGAGGATGAGTGGGATGACTTTGGTAGCCTAGATGACAACACTAATGATAATGAGGATGACAAAGGTGATGGTGGAGGTGATGGTGGAGGTCAGAGGTTCTTCTTCGATGTACCATTTAGTACAAGGCCTTAGAAAATGAGAGTGGTGGATCAGCTGAGCACTTCATCCCCATGGATCACTATCAGGGCTCCATCACAGGGACCGATGGATACCTTGTAGGCAGAGGTTGAGACTCTTCGGAGGCAGTTAGCATAGGTATAGTGTATCATCAGCTAGCTACAACTACAGATTGCATAGCTACCACCTCTTGACCCACAAGTAGCTCAACTCATGGCAAAGAGAGACAACTTCAGAGAGTGGTGTATATAGGCTAAGGGGGTAGCTGAGAGACTCCTAAGATCAGTTGAGAGCACCTCTATTGGAGAGGTTGTGGCAAAGGGATTAGAGACTGCTCGAGAGGATGAGTACTATAGGATGAGGTATTTTGAGGCAGTGCCAATTGAGAAGAGGATAGCATATAAGTAGTCAGGCACTTGGTCACAGACCCATTCTCATAGCCATAGTAGGAGTGTCACCAGGAGTGTGGGATAGTCTGCTAGATGAGAGATTAGGCCTTCAGGTAGTAGAGATCCAACGAGACCCACTACCTCAGAAGGCAACAACAACCATGTTTCACACCCCGATTCCCCTCACTAATGATTGATTTTCACACCTTGCCATTGTATCTTATACATCTCATTTGAACATTTGATATCCTTGTACACCTGGACATTTGTTTTTATGAGATTTATGATATGCAGTGGCGATTTGATATGCATGTGTTTATGGAGTTATGTATGCATTTTATTTTTGTATGCTATATCGTGTATGATGTTTATGTATGGTGATGCTTTTTATTTTATGTAATGTATGATGATGCAAATGATGATATGATGCAATATGCATTATGATGAAAAATGATTTCTATATGATGATTATGATGCCATCTAAATGTTTTTCCTATATGATGTAAAAAATGGATGCAAGATGTAAAATGAAATCATATATAAAATGACTTGAATGATAGGATATGATCTAATGGTCATGAACCTAATAAATAAAATGATATGATGTAAATTAAGTAAATAATGAATTAATATGATAATGGAATTATAATGAAAATGATAACCTAAATGAGATGTAATAAATGCTGATAATGCAATGAGATGCAACAAATGATATGATAATGAAGTGTAACATGATGATATAAATGGGATGAATAATTAATGAAATGAACTAATGAATATGATGCACATGGTATATAAATGGTATAAAATTGATTTGTATATGAACTAAAATGAAAAATGATTATGATAGAATGAATGCAACCTAATGAGAAAATGTTAATGATATGGAATGATAAAATGAATGAAATGTAATAAATGATGTGCAACCAGATGCAACGAATGTCCAAGTGTACTCAATTGACGTTCTAAAAGATATATATGATTTTTTTTTGAAAATCCTCCATAAATCTATAATTCAGCCCCTAAATGCAATTTAAAAATAAAATAAAAATGAATCATGCAATCCTAGGATGCATTAAGTGAACCATTCTCCTTTTGTCATTCCCTTGACCAATGTTGTGCGTGATTTTCATCATTGAGCCTTTGATATGTTGGAAGTTAGTACAAGCATCAAAGGGTATGTTAGCACTAGTGATGACCTGAGTACTACTTCCATGATGTTTGTTGTAGCAAGTTAATAGAAGCATCGAGGTATTATTGAACCAAGATGACCTAAGTATTGCTTGCATAAATAGACAAAAGTTAACCATTTCCTTATGCAAATCCTGAAATTTCATCAATGATACATTGTAGAGCATGTCCCATGAAAAATTTACAAAATACTAGTGATTAGCTTAAGACAACAACCAAAGAAAAATCATACTCTTTCCTTGTGATTCTAGTTTAGTACATCATTGAATCACTCCAAAGATATGATGTCATCAAATGTGAAACAACACTTCAACTTATGCTTTAAGTTTGTCATTCATTTTATTTAGATTAAGATCATCTAACTTGTTTTAATATTCTGTCAAAAATAGTCATCTAAGCTATAGTTTGATTGGATAGTTTGTTGTTTTAGATATTCTGATACTTGACACTCTTCTCTACCATACCTTCCAAAAAGTCCCAAAGAAGCGAATTGCCCCCAATGACCCGAAACTCTGATTCTTGATTAAACACAAACTAATGCTAAGGATAACCTTAATCATCAAGCCATGATGAAACCCTTGTTGTTTCAAGGAAATATGTGATGTAGATGTGTTGGCCAGACACATATGTGATGTCGAAAGATGGATATGTAGAAAATATCCTAATAGATGAGGGAGTCAACTAAATCACAAATAATGCATGTTTGCTAGGTTTTCACCATTGCTTTTATTGCACTTTTCTTGATTTTATGATTTTTTTGTTGTTACCAAGATGCCTGTTTGCCAAGTTTTCATCAAGGCAATGATTTTTTTCTCTTTTTGACTTTTTTTTTGTTTATATTTGTCTTTTTGAAATTTTTTGTATTTTTTGTATCTTTTTTTTTTTAATTTTATGTTTGTATGTTAAGAGGACTCTTGTTTGTTAGGTTTTCACCCTAATAACACATTTTTTCTAGTTTTAATGAGTTTTTTTTTTTAGGATTTTTTATAATATTTTTAATGCTTTTTCAGACATAAAACTTCTTCAAGTGGATGTTGTTAGTCAGGTCTTCAAGTAGGTCCCCTTCTGATGTTGATAACTGGTATGCCCCCAATCCATATGCTGCAATGATAATGAATGGACCCAACCAATTTGGCTCAAACTTGCCTTTCTTTTCCTGATCTTGCTGATTTTGAGGATTTTCTTTGAGAACCAAATCACCTACCTGAAAAGCTTATGGTTTGAATCTATGATTGTAGTTGTAGAACATAATCTATTGATACCCCTTCTAAGTGATTTACTACACTTTGATGCTGCTCATCAAGCAATTCCAGCTCTTGTAATCTTGATATACGGTAACCTTCATCATTTATTAGCCCCTTTAGTGATACCTGTAGTGATGAAATCTCAACTTCTAGTGGTAAAATAGCTTCTGCTCCATAAACCAAGGCATATGGGGTAGCACCTATTGGTCTACAAATACTTTTTCTATATTCCCATAAATATGGATTCAATTGAACATTCCAATCATGACCAACATCATTTACTGTTTTCTTCAAAATCTTCAAAAAAAAATTGTTTGAGGTCTTTGCTTGACCATTTCCCTATGGATAATATGGTGTAGAGAACCTGTGTTGGATGTGAAATCTTTCACACAGTTCATCAACATCCTGATTTTTAAAAGGTCTTCCATTATCAGTGATAATAGAGTTGGGAATGCCATACCTACATATGATATAGTTCAATATGAAGGAAGAGATTTGTTTACCAGTGACAGTTGTTAAGGGAACAACCTCAATCCACTTAGTAAAATACTTTTGGTAGTGATGATGAATTTGTGTCCATTTGAAGACGATGGGTGTATCTTACCAACTAGATCCAATCCCCACTGAGCAAAAGGCCATGTTGTGGTGAAAGGTTGTAATTCCTAAGCAGGAGCATGAATGAGATTCCCATGAATCTGAAATTTTGCACATTTCTTAACAAAGATAAATGATTCCTTCTCCATGGTTTGCCAATAGTAACCCATTCAAACAAGTTTCTTGGCTAAGGTTAGTCCACTTGAATGTGTTCCACAAATACCACCATGTACTTCTTGTAAGGCCTTTTCTGATTCATTGCTTTCTAGACATCGAAGGAGGGTACCATCAAGGCCACGTTGGTAAAGGAAATTGGCAATCAAGGTGTACCGAGAGGATTGACATATGAAATTCCTTTTCTAGTTTCTAGACAAATCTAAAGGCAAGATATTTTCCTTCAGGTAAGTATAGATTTGGCCATACAAGGGAGAGTTAGACCTGGTTAAGTGACAAATGATTTGGGTTTCAGGATTATCGTAGGTGAGAGAAAACAACTGTTCCACCAAGAAGTCATACCGTGCTTGATTCTCTGGCAACTAAAGTAGTGATGCAATTGTAGCCATGGAATTCACAACTTTATTATCAGCACAAGAGATTTGTGTGAACTTGATATTAATAAAGTACTTCTTGAAATCATCTACCATCCTCTTATAGGGCATTAACTTGTCATCTTTGGTTCACTGCATTAATTAAGTTATGAATCACCAAAAACTATAGTTCCTTGATTTTCTAGTCCACTGCAATTCTCATCCCAATCAATAGTGCCTCATACTCAACTATGTTATTTTTACAAGGAAACATTAGTCGATAACATTTTGGAATTGTATGTCCTTGAGGTGTAATGAAAAGAATTCCTGCTCCCGAGCGATGTTGAGTGTAGGATCCATCAAAATAAAGAGCCCATGATTGCTTAATAGTTGTTGTGAATACATCAACATGTTAGAACCAAAATTTTTCAATTAAAATCCTAAGCCTTTTTATCCATTTAAGCTCATATTTGCCTATGCTTTCATAAAAAATTCTTCATTTTATTCCCCGTCCACTTTATCATACACTTCAAATCCTTACCACTAACTTAGAAATAATTTTACATCACTTACCGCCTTACCGCGGCCTCCCACAATGGGCTCATGGTATGGTGGTAATGGTTGAAGGCAAGTAGTTAACGGGTGGTGTATGGTGGTAGTGGCTAAAAGAATGGGCATGAAGTGTTTACCGTGCTACCGCGTGGGGTCGATTCATTGATTGTGGTAGTGCGGTGAACTGTTAGCGAATGGTGGTAATGGGTAATGGTTAGTGACAGTCGTAGATAAATGAAGGCAATTACTTTGGAGGTTCATCACATTACCGCACGTGGTCAATTCATTGACCATGGTAGCATAGTAAATAGTCAGCAACTGGCAGAGCAACAATTAGGAAACTATACCGTGTTACCGTCATCCATCATTTCATGCACCACGGTAGCATGGTAAACCGTAAGTGATTAGCAGGTAACGATGTGGTGAACAGGTAGCGATTACTATGATACCATAGCTGCTAAAACAATGACCATGGTAGTGTGGTAATAGTGAAGATGACGACAAATAGTTAGCAACATAGGAGGCACTGCGTTACCACGCACAGTTTGAACATAGACTGTGGTGACTACGGTAGTCTATGAGATAACCGACAAGGCAGTAATGAGATAGTTACCGCGATACCGTGACCAGTCAATAGGATGACTGCGGTAGAGTGGTATAAGTAGTGGCAGCCACGAGAAATATTAAAGTGAAAATTTAAAAGTTCGATTATAGTCAGAAATATTTAAATTGCCAATAAGGCAACTTATTTAAATATTTCATTCCTATCAGAATGCAAAACGGTTATGGAGGGTAAAATGAAAGGTTGTGACCATTAGAGCTATGCTGCATAAATATTTGAGAAAAATCAGTCACAAGGGTTTGAGAGGTGTGGGATTTTTCCACTATAATAACAGAACTGGGAAACAACAATGAACAGTCCTTCTTGAAGCTGGATGTAATGGAGTAAACATTTTTAAACTGGTGCACTTTTTCTGAGTTTGATTGTTAAGATGACATAATTGGTGAATTTCATATCAGGTTGCTTCCAATTAAAATTTCTTAAATCATTTAAATCAGGTCAAAATTTATGTATCTGGTTTATCATGGTGCAATTTTCACTTTGTGTGGTTTGATTAATAGGTGTCTACAAGGTCGGAATTAAATTCTTTTAAGCAAGTCACAGTGATTTTAGAATTTTGGTTGGATGTTTAAGGAAGAACTTGGTAGGAAGATATTCAAGAGTAATTTATGCAAGCCATAAACTGGGTGAAATGATATGCTAGTTATAGAATTTTATACCTTAAATATGCCTAAGAATTCAAACTAAGTTGGATAGGGAAGCACCCTAAATCCTTGTTATTTTGACTCTATTGCCCAGCAAGATAGAAAGCACTGATCTACCATATCCCAAAGGATAGAATTCCTAACAAGTAATGTATTCAAGACTTTTCATTTGTGTAGTAGGATTAGTTGTAGTATCCTTTTGTCTATCCATTCCCAACTACCATTGTGGGTAGACTGTTTAGCAGGAAATTCATTTCAAATCTACATATTGTACATAGGTTCACCTGCCTAGGTCTTGGAGAACCTAAAGAGTAGAAGGTTTAATTGTATAACTGGCCATGTATGTTGTAAGGGCTTGGCAAAATCTTATGGTTAGAACCTACATTTTTGAGAACCAACAGTTTGGCAACTCCGTTGGGGATCATAATCTGAAAATAAGCCTTGTCATAGAGTCAATACGTTGTAGAAGATTCCACTAGGAATAAAGAATTGCAAATTTTCTCACTTTTGGAAAGTGAGTGGTGATTCTGAATGAACAAGTACATTGAGACTGGTAAATTGAAGTATATATCAAAAAGAAATCTTCCTAGAGTTCAGACCATCACAATTGCTCCCAAAATGCAAGGAAGAAGGTCTTTGTACAAAGATGGTGATGGTCCTAATGCAAAAAATCAATGGACAGAGAAGAATGATAAAGGTAAGAAGGTGACTGATGACATGGGACCATCAAACAAAAATAAAACATCAAAAGCATTACTAGAGATACACAATTCATATGGTACATTAGCAAATGAAGACAACCTTTCCAGAGAACTTCGCACTCTTGAGGAACAAAGGAATCCCTTTTATCAACCAGATCGTAAGAAGGTTGAATAATTCATGGTTGAATGTGAACCTGAAAGAGAAAGAAGACAACATGCATATGATCAAAAAATTGCATTTCTTGAAGAGAATCAAGATGGACTTGGATATGAAGTAGCCTCTGAGGAGAATTATGAACTCATGGCCAGGGATGAAATAAATGCAAGATTGGAACATGAGAGACAAGAAGTGGAGAGATCAAGAGTATAGTATGAGCAGAGGCTCCAAGCAATTAGAGAACTTGAAGAATTGAAATTTAGGAAAGTGTAGATCAGTACTCAAATGGTTAATTTACAAAAATATGTGCCACCTCATAAGCAAGCGAACAATAATATAGGCCCATCAAACTCCTCACAGGCCTACCGAAATCAACCAAAGAATCAAGGTAGATATCAAAATGTTCTACCACAAAATCAAGGTGTTCAGCCACCTCCTTGTCTACAACATCTACCCCCACAAGTTTAGCAATATGTGGCAAATAATAATCCACTATATCAGCATCAGTATTAGAAAAATCCTCCTCCACAATATGCAACCATGATTAGGTAGTTTGACTTGGCTGGATTACAAATATGCCCTTACCCTATGGACAACAGTTGGAGAAGTTTGGTCCCAAAATTCATAGGGATCAATGCTACTGCAGTTGAAGAACATTTGAGGAGATTTAATGCTTTTATGCAAGATTTACATATGCTATATGAAGATATACAAATGAGACTTTTTTATGATGTCACTAATTAAAGATGCTAGAGATTGGTTTAATAGTCTACCAACAACTTCTATTAATTCTATTCATGTGTTTTATGAAAAAATTGTTGAGCAGTACGGGAACCAATATGCAGTTGAGTTTGCATTGCATGAGTTGGTGACCATTCAAAAACATCAAAATGAGTCAGCCTATGTTTCAACTAGAGGTTTTCTAAATTGCATAATAAGATACCTCCTAGATCTGAATTGGCTGATGCTACTGCATTGGTTATTTATTTAAAGGCTTTTGATCCTAAGACAGGTTATGAGCTCAAGAATAGGGGTCCCAAAAATTTGGCTGAAGCTCAAAAGATAACACTCACTATTGAAAATAACAGGAAGGCTACAGGGATGACTGCCAAGAGGGAAAACCCAAGGATTCCCCAATATGCTCCTCCAAATAAACAAGAAAACACATATAGGAATGAGAAGCCAAAACTACATGACATGCCTTATAATAAAAATTGGAGAAATGGAAAGCCAGGGATGGATGGGCCAAGAAATAAAGAGACACCTGACCCTTTAAAGAAAAGAGGGACATACATGGCTAATAATAGTCCTTGGTGTTCAGTTTGTGACTTGCCACATTCTTCATAACATTGTGTTGTAGCTCAGTCATTGCTAGGAAAATACATAGTAGGAAATGATAATGAACAAGATCATAACATCTATTTGACTTCTAATACTCTTCACTCAACAAAGAAAGGATATTCATCTTCAGAGGAAGGAGGGTATGAATATGATGTTGATCATTAGAAATATAATGTGCACATGGTAGAACAACATGTTTTTTATGACTATGAGGAGAGTGATGATAAACAAGGTTTCCCTGTTGCATCATACCAAATTGATAGGGGAAATATGAAGAGACCAACTGAGGAAGAAATTAAAAGATTGACTATCACAGTAGTTGAGCTGGCTCAAAGTAGGTATCAGCTAAGAAATAGAACAGTGAATGAAAATGAAGGTGTTCCAAAAGGAATATTTTTGAAAGACAAAAGGATGTCCCATGAAACATCAAAAAAGATAAATGATGAGTGCCCTCATAAAAAAGGACAGACGTATGTTCCCAAAGAAGAAAATAAAGAATTCCCTAAGGATAAACAAAAAATGGATCAGACATCAAAGAGGGAGAAGGAGGAGTACAAAGATGAACTAGCAACGCAAAAAGAAGTTGATAAGAGCTGAAGGTACATCTTATGATTTTTTGCAATCTTTATCCCAGGTGAAAATATCTATCCCATTACTTGAAATGATGAAAATTAAAGAGTATAGGGAAAGGGCTATTCAACTGATATTTGGTGGGAGGAATCAAATTGTAAATTTTGAACAAAATGAGAATCCTAGAATTGTTGATAAGAAAGGAAAGATAAAAGTTTCAGAAGTTGGTTTGAATGATGCATTGATGAACACACCATAGATTGATCCATTTTTTACTATCCTACTCATAAACGGTAAATTCGTAAGAAATTGCATGATAGATTCAGGTGCTTCCATGAATATTATGCCAGTAGGGGTAATGAAACAACTTGGTATGTGGATAGATATTGAGGGTGGTATGTGTTATGTCATGGATAGTAGGCATGTCCTAGTAGTGGGGATTATAAAAGATGTAGAAGTAAAATTAGTAGCCTACCCACAAGCAACTTATAACATTTATATAGCTATGATTTATACACCTCCTCAATTTGGAATGCTTTTGTCAAGATAATGGACTGTTGGAGTTGGAGCTAATGTACATTTTGATTTATCATATGCTACCATACCAATTAATGGTGAAGAAGTAAAGTTGCACAGAGAACCAAGAATGAATCAAATTGTTGAATATGTTTCTCAAGAACAACTTAATTGCTTTTGTGATGTGGATTTAGGGAGTTTTAGAGTAGAATTATCTCAGCCAAAACTAGTGAATATTGACCCAATTGATGAGGTTGTCTCTAGAAATCAGCAGGGTGTGTGGAAAATATACTTTGATGGGGCATGCAGTCAAGAAGGTAATGGAGCTGGGGTAATTTTCATATCACCTGAAGGTACAACATTTAAATATTCATTTTTTTTGGCTTTTGAATGTACAAATAATGTGGCTAAGTATGAATCCTTGTTGATTGGTTTGAACATGGTTGTCAAACATAAGATTAAATTTTTGTCTATCTTGGGAGATTCTAAGTTATTTGTGTTACAAGTTAGATCAAAGTATGCTGCAAAGAACAAGAGGTTGAAACAATATAGAAATTCTATGTGGGATACAGTTGAATCATTTGATGCATTTTCAATTGATTGGATAGATAGATCTGAAAATTTGATGGCTGATGTTTTGGCTAATATAGCCTTGAAGAAAGATGATACAACTTTGGCAGGAGTATCTTAGGTTGAATTTAAAGCAAGACCAGTATTCCCTGACAACATATATGGTTGGAAATTTTTTGATGATGATACTGACCTTTTGAAATTTCTTTAGTGTATAGATCAGTATGAGGCACAAGAGATTGATTCCAATGCCTTTGTGGAAGAAGTGGATAGGAAACAGACTATACTTGGTAAGGATGTTTTGCAGCTTAAAAATATCAAGCTTCCCAAAGGGATTGTGGAATTGGAGAGAGTGTATGATGGGAGTGATCATTCCCTCATAAAGTAAACACCTATTAATAAAGAAGATATTGAAGAAATAAATTTGGGAACTGAATTAGCACCAAAAAGGGTTTATATTGGAAAGAAAATAAACCCAACCATCAAAAGGATGTTGATCACATTACTGAGAAAATACAAGCATGTGTTTTCTTGGTCTTATGAGGATTTGAAGGCATATAGAGAAGATCTTTTTCAGCATGAGATTCCACTTAATCTAGACACAAAGCCATTCAAATAGAAGTAGAGGCCTATTAACCCAATTCTATAACCTAAGATGCAAGAGGAGCTAGAAAAGCTAAAAGATGAAGGTATCATTAAACATATTAGGCACTCAACATGGGTCTCAAATTTGGTCCTAGTTAGGAAGAAAAATGGGGACATAAGACTGTGTGTTGACTTTAGAAATCTGAATGTTGCTTCCCTAAAAGATAGTTATCCTCTTCCAAACATGGAGGCAATATTCCACAAAGTGATAGGGTGTGAACTATTATCAATGATGGATGGATTTTTTGGATATAATCAGGTCAAAGTCAAAGAATCTAAGCAGTACAAGACAACATTCACTACACCATGGGGAACTTATGTCTATATAAGAATACCATTTGGTCTCACAAATGTAGGAGCTACTTTTCAAAGGGCCATGGATGTGGCATTTGCAGATCTGATCAATGCTATAATGCTCGTATATCAAGATGACCTTACTACTTATTCCAAAAGGGTAGAGGATGATGTTGCTGATTTGGAGAGAATTTTCATCAAATCCTTGGAATATGGTATAAGTCTTAATCCTAAAAAATGTCATTTTGTTGTCACAGAGGGTAAACTTTTGGGGCATATTGTGTTTAAGGATGGGATTAGGATGGATCCTGAAAGAGTAGATGCCATAGATAAAATTCCCATTCCCAAAACTATCAAAGCAATCCAATCATTCTTTGGCCAAATTAATTTTGTTAGGAGGTTTGTGTCCAATTTTGCTGAGATTGTTAAACCTATATCTAAGATGTTGAAAAAGGGAGAAAAATTGGACTAGATTGTTGAAGCTATGGATGCCTTCATATCTATAAAAAGAGCTATCAAAGAGGCCCCTATCCTAAAGTCCCCTGATTTTACTAAGCCGTTTCAGATTTTTTCTTTTGCTTCATTCCATACCATAGCTGTTGTCATGTTACAAAAAAATGATGAAGGTCATGAGCAACCTATTTCTTTTTTCAGTAAATCTTTGTAGGGGTCAGAGTTGAAGTATGATATCATGGAAAAATAGGCTTATGCACTAGTCAAAGTAGCAAAGGCTTTCAGACCTTACCTTTTCAGAGCTAAAGTCATTGCTTATGTCCCACATGTAGCTATGAAGGATATTCTGGTGCAGACAGAAGTGACAGGGAAGAAATGCAGGTGGATTAACAAAATTCAAGAATTCAACATGGAGATTCAGATTACCAAGTTGGTAAGAGGATAGGGTCTAGCTAGGCTGATGGAAAATTTTTTTTTTGAAGCCAACCAGATCTGCAATGTAGAAGGTAAGGATGAAATCATAGCAAGTATTGAGCATACTCCATGGTATACAAATGTAATGCATTATTTGAAACATATGAGGTGTCCCGAAGGGTTGAATGATAATCAAAGGAGAACTTTGAAGTTGCAAGCTTCTAAATATGGTTTTATAGAAGAGGACCTATTTTGGAAAAATAGGGATGGTATATTGTTGTTATGTTTAGATGAATCCCAGGAAAAATATGTTTTGAGAGAAATGCATGAAGGGGTGTGTCGAGGCCATTATTCTGCTAAGACTACTACACACAAAATTATTAAGGCTGGTTATTATTGGCCTAGGGTGTTTAATGATTCCTTTGCATATGTGAGGAAGTGTGAGGCTTGTCAGAAGTTTTCAGGAAAGTTGAAGTACCAGGGAGCATTGCCACTTAGACCTTTGCAAGTAGAAGCACCTTTTCAAGAGTGGGGAGTTGATTTCATTGGAGAAATACAAGAAAGATCAAGTGGGGGACATAGGTGGATATTAGTGGCCACAGATTATTTTAATAAGTGGGTGGAGGCTATCCCAACTAGGCAAGCAATGAGCAAAGTGCTAGTGAATTTCCTGATGGAGAATGTTATGACTAGGTTTGGCACTTCAGTCAAATTGATCACAGATAATGGGATGTGTTTTAGATTAGATGAGTTTAAAGATTTTTTCAAAAAATATGGAACTAGTATTTCTTATTCTGCCCCATATCATCCACAAGCCAATGGTCAGGAAGAGTTAAGCAATAAAAATCTTTTGAAGATAGTAAGGAGAATGCTTGATACAAATAAAAGGGCATGGGATTCAAAATTGAGATTGGCTATATGGGTAGATAGGATTATAGTGAAGAAGGCAACTGGAAAATCTCCATTTGAGTTGGTGTATGGGACACAAGCTAGGATGCCATTGTAGAATCTTTTGCCAATCTATAACTTTATTTTGCAAGAATACTTAGATATTTTTGATCCAATGGAGGAAAGACTGGAACAACTCATAGAGCTTGATGAAATGAGAATAGTGGCTCAGAAGCAGAATGTGAAATTGCAGAGACAAATGAAGTACCTTTTTGATAAAAAGGCCAAGAATAGAAAATTTGAAAAAGATGATGTGGTGTTGGTGTGGAATGCTCGGTGTCAAGATAAGGGAAAGCATGGAAAGTTTGAAGCTTCATGGCTAGGTCCTTTTGTGATAACTGGTAAAGAAGGTGAGGATTCATATTTCCTGTAGAACATGTCTGGAGAGGAGGAGGAGTTTCCTGTACATGGGAAGTTCCTAAAGCATTTCTTCTCTTAAGGATCAATAGAGGGTCGAGGATTGCCAGTGCATGGATAATTCTTAATAACCCTTTCAAATATTCTTTCCATGCGTAGTAGTTTAGGAAATTTTGAAGGGTTTGGGTTTGCTAGTACATGGAAATTATGAGGAATTCCCTTTTTGAAAGCTTTGATTTCTTTCCATGTACAGTAGATTAGGGTCATTTTCACCTTCCATTCTTCGTGCTCCTCTTTCCATCTTCCATCTCCTTCACTCTTTCATTCCTTCCATCCTCCATTTCCTTCATATTTTGGTCTTCTCTCCCAGTTGTGTTCTAGATTCTTGCAGTGATTTGTTAAACCACTCATCCCCAATAGGAGCCACTATTAGAACCAACATTTTTCAATTAAAATCCTAAGCCTTTTTATCCATTTAAGCTCATATTTGCCTATATTTTCATAAAAAATTCTTCATTTTATTCCCCGTCCCCTTTATCATACACTTCAAATCCTTACCACTCCCTTAGAAATCGTTTTACATTACTTACCGCCTTATCGTGGCCTCCCACAATGGGCTCGTGGTATGGTGGTAACGGTCGAAGGCAAGAAGTTAGCGGGTGGTGTATGGCGGTAGCAGCTAAAAGAAGGGGCATGAAGTGTTTACCACACTACCGTGTGTGGTCAATCCATTGACCACGGTAGTAAGGTGAACCATTAGCGAATGGTAGTAATGGGTAATAGTCAGCGATAGTCAGAGATAGATGAAGGTGAGCAGTTTGGAGGTTCACCGTGTTACCATGCATGGTCAATTCATTGACTGTGGTAGCACGGTAAACCATTAGCAACCGGTGGAGCAATAGTTAGGAAACTATACCGTGTTACTGTTGGCCATCATTTCATACACCATGATAGTGCGGTAAACCGTAAGTGGTTAGCAGGTAACGATGTGGCTAATAGGTAGCAGTTACCATGGTACCGTAGCCACTAAAACAATGACTGCGGTAACATGGTAACAGTGAAGATGACGGTAAACAGTCAACAACAAAGGAGGCAGTACATTATCATGCATGATCTAAACATAAATCACGGTGACTACGGTAGTCTACGATATAACCGACAAGGTAGTAACGAGACAGTTACCGCGATACCGTGGCCAGTCAATAAGATGACTGCGGTAGAGCGGTCTAAGCAATGGTAGCCAAAGGAAATATTAAAGTGAAAATTTCAAAGTTTGATTATAGTTAGAAATATTTAAATTGCCGATAAGGAAACTTATTTAAATATTTCATTCCTATCATAATGCAAAATGGTTATGGCAGGTAAAATGAAAGGTTGTTACTGTTAGAGCTATATTGCATAAATATTTGAGAAAAATCATTCATAGGGGTTTGAGAGGTGTGGGATTTTTCCAATGTAATAACAAAATTGGGAAACAACAATGAACAATCCTTCTTGAAGTTGGATGTAATGGAGTAAACATTTTTAAACTGGTGCACTTATTCTGAGTTTGATTGTTAAGATGAAATAATTGGTGAATTTCATATCAGGTTGCTTCCAATTAAAATTTCTTAAATCATTTAAATCAGGTCAACAAGTATGTATCTGGTTTATCATGGTGCAATTTTCACTTTGTGTGGTTTGATTAATAGGTGTCTGCAAGGTTAGAATTAAATTCTTTTAAGCAAGTCACAGTGATTTTAGAATTTTGGTTGGATGTTTAAGGAAGAACTTGGTAGGAAGATATTCGAGAGTAGTTTATGCAAGCCATAAATTGGGTGAAATGATATGCTAGTCATAGAATTTCATACCTTAAATATGCCTAACAATTCGAACTAAGTTGGATAGGGAAGCACCTTGAATCCTTGTTATTTTGACTCTATTTCCCAACAAGATAGAAGGCATTGATTTGCCATATCCTAGAGGATAGAATTCCTAACAAGCAATGTACTCAAAACTTTTCATTTGTGTAGTAGGATTAGTTGTAGTATCCTTTTGTCTATCCATTCCCAATTTCCATTGTGGGTAGACTATTTATTAGGAAATTCATTTCAAATCTACATATTGTACATAGGTTCACCCGCCTAGGTCTTGTAGAACCTAAATAGTAGAAGGTTTAATTATATAATTGGCCATGTATGTTGTCTAAGAATGTTGTAAGGGATTGGCAATCTCTTTTGGTTAAAACCTGCATTTTTGAGAACCAACACAACATCAGGAAAATCAATGTGTATTGGGTGTTTTGCTTGCATTGGTGCTTCTACCAACTGATATGCAATTACCTATACTTTAATAGCCTTTTGATCTACATAATGAATGCCAAACTTACTGAGGATCATAACCCATTTAGCCAATCTACCAGTTAAAGTTGCTTTACTTAGTAGATACTTTAGTGGATCAATCTTAGCCACAAGCTTTATTGTATGAGCCAACATATAATGTTGTAATTTTTGAGAAGTGAACACTACTGCTATGAAAGATTTCTTGATGAAGGTGTAATTTAGTTCATGGCTTGTCAGAGTGCTACTAATGTAATATATTGCCCATTCCTTCCCTATTTTGTCCTCTTGTGCTAGCAATGCTCCCAAGGATACTTCTGTGGCAGAAATGTACAATATGAGCAGTTCACCTTGCATGGGTGGAATCAATACTTGTGGACTCATTAGATATTGCCTTATTTTATCAAATGTTGCCTCACATCTCTCTTCCCATTTAAATGGAACATTTTTGTGCAATAGATGAGTGAATGGTAGACTTTTATCTATCAGTTGAGCAATGAATCACCTGATGGATTACAAACATCCATGTAATGAGTGTAATTGGATGATGTTTCTTGGAGGTGGCATATCAAGAATTTCCTATACCTTCATTGGATCTACCTCGATTCCCTTTTCATATATGTTATATCCTAGAAGCTTTCTGTATTTTACCCCAAAGACACATTTCTTTGGATTTAGCCTCACTTCGAATTTTTCCATCTTGTCAAAAATTTTAAACAAAATGTCTAAATGCCCCTCCCTGGTGTGTGATTTGGCTAAAAGATAATTGACATAATCCTCCATGAATGTATGCATCATGTCATGAAAAATGGTAGTCATGGCACGTTGATATGTAGCTCCTACATTTTAAAGCCCAAATGGCATTACATTCCAGCAATAAGTACCCCAAGGACATGTGAATGCTATTTTATCCTGATCCTCAGGCACAATTTTTATCTGGTTGTATCCTAAAAAACCATCCATTAGTGAATACATGGCATGTACAGCAATCAAATCCACAATCATGTCTATGTTTGGTAGAGGGAAGTCATCTTTAGGAAATGATTTGTTTAGATCTCTGAAATTTGTACAAATTCTTATTCATCCATTTGGCTTTGATACAAGTACAATGTTGGAGATCCATTCTGCATAGTCGATGGACCAGATGAATCCGACATCTAATAATTTCTTTAACTCCTCTTTGACCAATAATGCAACAAGTGGATGCATTTTTCTAAGTTTCTAATTTACAGGTTTTTTTCCTGGCATGATAGATAAATGATGCATGATGAGATCTAGATCCAATCCAGGCATATCTACGTATGACCATGCACAATTGATTTGTTTGCTCCTAAGAAATTCCATGAACCCTAGAATTTCCTCCTCCATTAGTGATGCAACAAGTTGCAAGACTTTAGTCTGTACCTAAATTGGTCACCTCTATTGGTTCTATTAAAATAGAAGACCTTTCCTAATAATGCTCAGGGAGAGTGTCAAGTTTCCCATCTTCTAGTGCCTTTGAAAGGTTTTCATTGTTGGATACGCTCTTTATTTTTCTCTTTTGATGATCTAATACTGCCTTTGTTAGGTTTTCACCATTAGATCCTTCTTTTATGTTATTAATTTTTTAGCTGAGAAACTTGGCACTCTCCTGACAAAGAGTATGATCCCATGATTTTTTGGTGGAACCCATTTCCGATTGGGAAGAAGAAGGAAAGTTTATGATAGTGCCATCATTAGGAAAAGTTGGGATATCAATTGGCATAAGTTGTTCCCAATCAATGATTTCAGGGTGGACTAAGGGAAATGGATCATTAGGCTGGGTAAGGTCACTGGTTGTTAAGGTCATGATGTAATCTTGACCCTCATTATGGGAAAGGTCAATGATGGTATCCTCTTGTTGATGATCAACCTCACTTGAGTTAGGATCTCCTTGTAGAACATAATCAAGCGGAGGTCTTGAGCCTTCTCCTTGTATGAGTGTAGGTGAGAAATTTTGTACGACATCTGCCTTTTTGTCTCTCCAGGACTTATCATCAAAGATATTATCCCATTCACATTCATTGGAGTCAGTGTCAGAATTGTTTTCTTGGATTCTCAAAATTGTCTCAGCTAACTCCTCATTGGATGGTATTTGTGCTACTTCTTGATTTGTATCTTCATCATATCCTAACCTAGTTTTATCTTTTGGGTGCATTGTTTTTAGTTGGATAGGTTCAACAATACCCTCCTTTCTCTTTCCAATAGGGCCATTTCCTTCATAACCCATTTGCTGCATTATTGCATATCTTTTTCCATATTGCTCTGTGGGCAGCTTCACATGTTGTACTGATTTTTATTCATCTTTATAGAGCCAATCAAAGATAGTGCTATCTTCTATTTCATTTTCCTTGATGAATATTCCATAAAACTTGTTAATGGGAATTGAAGTTTGTGAATTTTTGGCTAAAGCTGTTGTAGCCTATTGTATAGATGTCGATGGTTGACCATGTGATCTTGGAAATATGGGAAGATTAGAGAGACATAAAGAATAATCTCCCACCCCATTGTCTTTTAACTTTAGCTTGGTGCCAAAATTATTTATCATTTCCCTTGCCTGTTCATTGTACTAGAAGGTAGAAATTGTTAAAGCTTCTCTATTATGTGGGGCAAAGGTATCTTGAGTTTCCCATAGATTAGAACAAGTTTGACAGCTAATATGATCAGCTGGTATTGTTACCTCTTGTCCATCATATAGAAATTTCAAACATTTATGATAAGTAGATGGCACTGCTTGCATCTCATGAATCCATGGGTGATGCAAGAGTATGTTATAAGATAGATCCTGATCTAGAACTTGATAGAATGTATTCTTCACAATAGGCCCTACTTTGATTGGCAACATGATGAGGCCTTTAGAAGCCCTTTCTTCATCATCATATGCTTTGATTGTAATTTTTCTTCTTAGATCTATATATTTTTCTGAGTATCCCAAAGAAAGGACTAATTTCAAAGTACAAATATTTAATCCGGATCCTCCATCTATTAAGACACGTGTAATGCGTGCTTTATGAACCATGACGTCTAGGTAAAGTGATGAATTATTGGGATAGGTCATGGATGAGTCATCCTTTTCAGTAAAGGATAAACATGTGGGTGAGGACAAGTGTCCCACCATGGCTTGAAATATATTGATATCTAGATCAGGGGACACAATTGTGTCAATGAGTGCCTTTTCTAGAATATCCTTGTGTGTAGGTGATATCTTTAGAAGCTCCAAAATATAAGTTTGGGCCGATGTTTTCCATAGTTGATTAACCAAAATGTATTGACTTGGAGGGGGAATTTCCGCTTTCGATGAACTTACTTTTATGATAATATTGGCTTGCCCCCTTCTTAATACATTGATTTGCTAATAATCAGTTTAAATGTGATTGATAATGGTGTCATAGACATGATTCACATTCTTTCCTTTTTCACCTGAATGTTCCCCTCTTTGATAATTGGGGAGAGGGTCCTTGAATTCCTAATGATCATCATTAGCATTATGTCCTTCAACTATGATGGTATAGTTATCAATCAAATCCTGAACAATATTCTTTAACCCCTAGCAATTATTTCTCTTGTGGCCTTTGCATCTATGATAGTCACAAAAGTGTGAGTCATTCCACAATGGTGGTTTGACTTGAGGCTCATTATCTCTTTGTGGTGGTAATCTAATAGTGTTTTGATTCAACAGTTATTTAAAAATAGATTCTAAAGACTAGCTCAAGGGAGTAAAACTCCATCGATTTGAGAAAAATTGAGATTTGGATGTATTTGAATTATTGCCAAGATTATTTTGACGATTGTTGATGATATTTCCTTGGTTGGAACTATTACCTTGAGTACTATAATTTCTAGCATTGTTGCTGCATTGAAGCCCTGATACATTAAGAATGGTAGGCTTTCTATTCATGTTGTTAGCATCTACTACCCCATCATTCACAACATTTTTATTTTGGTTCCAAAATAGTGACTTTTCATTGTTGTTATTGTTGTTGCTTTTGTTGTTGTATGAATTTGGACCTTCCTTATCAAGGTTTAAAACTCCACATTTAACCAAGGCACCCTCAATGGTAATTGCATTTTCAATAAATTTTTCAAATGATGGAGGGCAGTGAAGGTTCAACCTATAACTCATCTCTTGATTCAAACTATCGATAAAGGTTTCCATCTTTTCTGTTTCAGGAATAGGATGGGAATATCTGGTAAACACCCTTCTCCACCATTGTAAAAATGTAGTGAAAGATTCCCCAACCTTTTGTTTCACTTTACATAAATAAAGCATGGTTATCTAGTGTTGGATATTGTAGGAGTATTGCGATATGAATTTATTTATTAGCTCCTCAAATGTTCTGATGGGGGGAGTGATCTTGGAAAGCCACTCCATGGATTGTCCACCTAGACTCCATGGAAACAACTGCATTAAGTAGGTATCTTCATGAGTGAATTCTAAGCTCATATTTTGGAAATCCCTCACATGCTCAATGGGATCCACTTTCCCATTATACTTATCAAACTTAGGGATTTCACAATGCTTTGGAAAATGAATCATTTGAAGACTCCTATCAAATGGATATGGGAAGATATCATCCAAAACATACTTCTTTGTTGTACCGCCTTGAATTTCTTTTATTTTCCCTTGCAGAGCTTTTATGTGTTGAGTAAGGGCACTAAAATCATTAAGATGGGTTTCAAGATTTTCTCTAAGCCCTTCCATGTCGAAATCAGCAAGTAGCTTAGCACCTTGATTACCTAAAAGAAAGAAAATATCTTTGTTTGTTCCATTCTAAAACTCTTTCCATGAGAGTATGGAATTGGGGATCCTGTTCCGCTTCTTGAAGCTTTTCTTCTATTACCTCCTCAGTATTTGAATCATGAAAAGTATGTTCTTCTCTATCACCATTATCACCCATTTTGCTTAATGTACTTTCTCTTTTGTCACCTTCTATGCATTTTTTAGACCTTGTGACAACAGGCATAAGCTTTTGCCAAATTTTCACTAACTTTGATCAAAAAAGAATGAAATAGTGCAATTTTTTTATGGATATATAAATTAGAATAGAATGAAGATTCTATTGATATGATTTATGAAATTTCTAATCTTTAGCTTGTGATTCCCTAATTTAAAGGATGATGATCCTGTTGTGGGAATTAAACCAAAAATCAGAAATAAGGATGATTTTGCACTTTGTGAGGTTTGATTGTAGCTTTGTAAAAATAAGGATTTTAATCAAATGCCTAGTATATTCTAGGATTTCTATTGCAAGAATTGATTGGGATGATTATAGTATACTATTGTAGGCTGGGGAATGTGAGAGGGACGAATGGGTTGACTGTGATTATGCCTTTGAGAAAGAGCCCTTCTTTGAAAGAATGCTCGTGAGTATAATGGTTCTAAGGCATAATCATCAGTAAAACCTCTAACAAAGTTGTGATATCGATGGATAAAGGTTTTGTGTTCAAGTAGAACCTTTCGACTTTGGTATAAAAAATTTCTCCTTTTCAACAATTTTTTATAGCTAAGAGACTTCTTTGGTTTCTTAATCTTCTTATCTAAGGATTTCTTGGAAAAAGTTGTAGACTTCTAGACTCTGAGCATAGGAAAATACTAGACTGAACAATAGACCTTCGTCTTTTGAAAATTACCCAAAATATCGATGTGTCCAACTTTTACACAAATGAGCTAAAACAGAGCATGGATGCATTGAAACAAAGCATGGATGTGCTAAAATAAAGCATGGATGCACTAAAAAAGAGCATGAATTTGCTAAAATAGAGCATGAATGCACTAAAACCGAGCATGAATTTGCTAAAATAGAGCATGAATGCACTAAAACAGAGCATGAATGGGCTAAAATAGAGCAAAAATGCGTTGAAACAAAGCACAGATGTGTCGAAACAGAGCACAGATGTGCCGAAATAGAGCACAGATGCACTAAACTATCGAATTATGGTACCGAGACCAACATGTTTTGATAGTTTGATATTTTCAAATGATCTTTATCTAATTTAAATGTGAAAAACATGGCATATAGTAGAAAATGGTTGTTTTGCAAATCCTAAAATCTAAACAAAGAGTGTATGTTCTTGAGATTTTACAAGTATTGAACAAGATAAGCACTTCAAATAGACTTACTCTTAGTTGTCAAATAGGTAATCATAGGAAGCACAACCCACATCTTAAAATTGTGTCGACTCACACAGCCTTATCACCCCCTAGAGGGTGCCCATGTTTTTGTCTTTTCCAGGTGTGTACTCAAGGTTAGATTTATCGATCCCTTAAGCAAACAATCCATGGAAACTATATGAAAAGTGTCTTGGGGGAAGATTCTTCCCTCCCCTTGCACTATGATTGAAATGATGTCTGGATACTGACATGACTAGCTTTCTACACTATGGTTCATAGTAAATGTTTCCGTTCGGTGTGGCAATAGATAAACTCCCTTAGGAGACCTCCCAATCTTTAGAACAAATATTTTGGGGATGGTTATCTTGCACACTTTCATTGAATATGAGTTTCCCAAAATTTCACTTTCTGATTAGAGTGGGTTGGAGAACCTAGATTTGGTTGTTCCCACTTAGGTCGTTCCTATAGGGTGAGTACTTTTTCCCACTACGACGAGCCTTCTAAAGGATGTAATAAAGCATGAATTGCATAAAATGAAAAAGGTAAGTCTAGCATTCTAGTCACCTAGTAAAAGAGAAATCATATACCTATTACCCAATAATCATAGCAAACAAATGGTTCAATTTTAAATCCAAATGATAGTTTTCTATGCTAAGTGAATATTTTACTTCACAAGAAACATTGGATTCATTTTAACCAAGTAAAAAAAATGATGTTTGGTGACTATCCTAGGATTGCTTCATTTTATCTTAAACTGAAATAAAAATATCTGTCTACGGATGGCATCAGAATCAGGATTTAATTTTTTTACAATTCCCTAAATGCGCTAAAAGAATTGGTAAATGTGCTAAAAGATCAATCGGGGATGTGCTAAAACAGTCCATGGATGCATTGAAAGAGTTCATTAATGCACTGAAATAGTCCATGGACAGGCTAAACCAAGGCTCGTATGCGCTAAAATGCAATTTTCGTCTATCATCTGCCAAAAAACCTACAAAAAGAAATGTTAAAAATGAGGCAAAGCCCCATGGTGGGCACCAAAAATGTGTTGTTAGAATATGTGGATGAAATAGAAAGTAAACTAACATACCAATGAGACATTATATTGAAAGAAACTAATTTAGGAAAGACAAATGCAAACTCTAAATAATAGCAGCTTCTTCAAATTCATCTCATTTTCCTCTATCTCCAAGGATTCGATTCAATATACTATCTCTCAGTTGGTTTAAGTAGTAGCTTGTAGAATGAAAACTTAGGAGAACAAGATTGATGTAAAATGCATGTCCATTGCTATTGATTTAAACTATGAAATTGTAGAACTAAAGTGTTATGATATTGCTAAAATTCTGATATGCTGATTCAAATGCAACTATAGTAATTACGCATAAAATCTAGGATGAAATCTACTTACCAAATGGTTGTATTTATAGATTTTTGGAGGCAAGAATCTAGTTGGCAGAGATCAACAGTTGAAATTCAAACCTATCAAGATGAACGGTGAGAGATCAAGAGGTTGAGAGAAAGGTGGAAGGTTGAGAGGAAAGTGGAAGAATGTTTTCAACCCACGAAACTATCTTCATTCAAAAATAGAGACAAACATGCTCTTTGTCTTTTCATTAATTGAAAAGTTAGTTGAAAGTTGAGGATAAATCCTAATAAAATAAATAAATTTATTTAATTATATGTGACATGTATTTTGGAAGCTTCCATAATTAAATAATTAATATTTAATTATGTGAGAGGTGAAAAAAGTATGTAATTAAATGTGAGCTGTTGGATGCATTAGAAGAATATTCCATAATTTGAATTTAAACATTCAAACTTTAGAAACAAAATGATAATTAAATAAATAAATTATGAAATTTATTTAATTTAATTAAGAGGAGAATAGCAATAATTAAATAAACTTATTTATTTAATTTAAACTAGAAAAACGAACAGTATAAATAAATAATTAAATTTATTTATATGTAGATGACTTTAGGATATTAATTAAATAATTAATGTTTAATTAATTAATAGGTTTGATTGACCATGACCATTTTTATATGTGTACAATATGTTCTCTTGATATAAGAGTGTATGAGCCATAGGCCCGTAACTAGGTCACAAACTACAAAATTCCCTGACCTACTCGTACCGCCATTAGTTTCTATTCATCCGAGAGTTTGGAAGAGTAGTACTTTTCCTCCCCCTTCTCCTCCATCTCCTACACCTATGGCCACTAGAAATTATGTAGCCTAGGATGCTGGTAGTCTTATGGTAGCACTGGTACCTCCTGCATTGTGAGCTCCCATTCTGTCCTTTGCTTTAAAAGCTATCCCTAAGTTTTCTTGGGATGAATCAAAGAATTTGATGGAGAATTTGTAAGATGTAGTAGATGTATGTCTAGTGCATGGTGTTTCTAATGAAAATGTGGCTCTAAGATTACTCGCTGCCTCATTTCAAGGAAAGGCATTGAACTGGTATAGAACTCTTCCAACTAATTTGGTTGTTACTTGGGATGATCTTGGAACCTCGTTCTATGAGCGTTTTTCAAATGATGGCGATAGGTCATCGCTATATCACGAGTTGGCTAGCATAAAGCGAGTTCTTCATGAGGCTTTGGCTGATTTCAATGCTCATTTTCATTCAACCTGGTAGAGATTCCATGTTGGTAGTCGACCACCTCTAGATTTGGCATTCATGTTCTACTTGAAGTCAATTAATGTTGATATTTCCATGATGCTTTAGGTTTTGGGTGGAAATACTCTACCTAATGCTTACGGTTTGGTTGTCACTATGAAGAATAACCATATTGTTGCTGGAAAGCTTGTGCTAAGACCCATCAAGCCATTGTTCACAATATTTAATGTTGTTGAAGTTGAGGCAACTTTGACCTATGCTCTAGCAACTCCTCCCCAGTCTATGTATGTATACCTGAGAATGACGCCAAGTATAGTTCTTGTGCCTAACCCCCTGATGGCTGAGATGAATGAGATGAGAGAAGAGATGCAAATTATGACAAGTGAATTGACCAAAATGAAGTGGTAGCAGTATAGCTATCAGAAGCTGACTTACCAAAATTATCAAGGCAAAAAAGCTCTATTCCAGTCAAATTAGTGGCAAGATAGATCGTGCAACAATACCCAAGCCAAATCGAATAACTACATTGTTCCTGTAACCTTGCCAATGTAGACTGTCTATCCTAGTTCCAATAAGGAGCTAGTTGTAGGAAAAAATAATCTAGCCGAAGACACTAATTCATGGTGTTTTCCTTGTAATGATGCACACATGCCTCAAAATTGTCCACAAGGGAATTTGCAATAGAAGATTGTAGAGCAATGTAGCCAAGGCAATGTACTTGATCCCAAAAACTAGACATATGCCTCTTAGCAAGTGGATAATGCAGTCCTCACTGCTCAAATGCAAGGAATATCCATAGAATAGGAATTAGATATAGCTCTGGATCATGCACTCTTTTCATGGATGGAAGGAGAGGAATCAACCTTTCTAAATGAAATTCCTGTAGCTCAAGTGCTTTAGGTGAAATCAAACTATAACAAATGTTCAAAGTGGAGACTCACTAGAGAATTAACATCTCTGCCGACTGAGGGTTCACCTATTTTAACACCTAGTCTATCAACAGGCCCATCATTAGTTCCATAACAGTCTAAAGTGGCTGCTCCCAATTCTTTGAACCCACCTCCTCCGAAAGAAAAATCTCCTATGATCATCCTGGTCATTGTTAAATAGTCGGATGCACCAGCTCTGAAGCAGAAGGAGTAAGCAATCTTGAATCATCAGCTGCGAATGCAGTTTAATGTAGTGTAACAACTAAAGAAATCCTCTACCAATGTTTCTTTGTGGGGTATCTTGGAGATTCCAGAGCAAAAGTTGTTGTTACAGAAAGCATTGTTGGGAGAGGAAGACGTGAAGATGTTAAAGCAGCCTAGTGAAGAAAAAACATCCAAGCTAGACCTAGAAAAAGTGCTAATGAATCAACCAAAAGAAAAGGTCGAAGTTGGAAAAGAGAGTCAGCCTAAACCTAAGCCTTTCCTTCTAACACTTATCATTGGTAACAAGTTGCTACATAATTGTATGATTGACTCTAGTGCTAGCACCACCATCATGCCTAAGCAAGTAGTTGATGCTTTGGGGCTAAAATATGATCCTGTTAACAAGGGAGTTATGCAACTCGACAGAAATAAGGTTGATACCATCGGGGTAATCAAAGGATTTCCTATGGCATTTTTTTCTTGCCCCATTATTACTGTGAACCAAGACACTGTGCTTATTGATGTCCCTCCTCTATTTGGGATATGTTTGTCCCGAGAGTTCACTGCAAATGTTGGAGGATATCTAGCACTGGACTGGTCACACTTGATCTTAAGAACTAAGCATGGAGCTAAGATGAAACTATTATTAGAAACTTTGCATTTTGAACATGTCATTGATGAGGCCCTGATCAATTTTGAAGCAGCGCATACTTCAATTACCCAGGAGGACATGTTCAATGTGGAATATCTTGAGGAAGAAGAAGCAAGTAGCTCCCAGATGGAGAATGAAGAAGCTTTTTTGAATGATTTTATAGACACAAATCCTTTTGGAAAATATCATGCAACTAGGCTTGGAACCTATTTCATACATGAGGAAGGACAAATTATGCCCAAAGTTACTAAAGATTCTGGAGGTGAGGCAACCTCAGAATTATGGACTTTGCACTTTGATGGAGCAAGATGCAAAGCACGGGTTGGAGAAGGAATATGTTTGACATCCTCATTTGAAGAAAAGACCTTGAGGTCTTATCACTTCTAGTTCGCATGCTTGAACAACAAAGAAGAATATGAAGGCCTTGTCCATGGTTTGAGCCTTATAGAAAAAATGGGCGCAAAGAAAATAAAGGTGTTTGAAGATTTGGAATTGGTGGTCAACCAAATCTCAGGGCTTTCTGTTGCAAAGAATGTTCATATGTGATCATACCAGCATAGGGTTTGGGATCTTATTGAAAGCTTTGAGGCATTTAATATTCAAGCTATACAGAGGGAGAAAAACTTTGAAGCTGGCCAAATGGCAACTATCGGGGTTCAGTTTGAGCCAGCTTCTAAGCTGTTAAAAAATAAACATGCAGTGTGGGTAATTGTACGACCTGATGTTCCGAATAATGATCAAGACTAGAAAGTGTTTGATAGTGATGCTCATATTGTGTCATTTCTCCAGCTATCTAGAGAATTTTTTGACCAATTACAACCAAAGATCACTGAAGCCTACAAAGATCAAGTGATCTAGTTGAAATCTAATAAGCTCCCTAGGGGCCTAGTTACTTTGGAGAGTCTTTTTTCTTTTGATGATGCAAGGAAAGATAAAAGAAAGCTTGTAGCCAAAAAAGGTGACTAAACTGACCTGCATGTCGGCGAGGACAAAAAACTCAAGGTTGGCAATGGAGTATCTCAGAAGAATAAAGACAAGCTAAAGCACTTTTGTGATGAATATCCGAGCGTAGTAGCCTAGTTATATGATGATCTTAAGGGATATGATCCTAGGATTATTCACCATACAATCAAGCTACTGGAAGGAGTAGAGCCGGTTCGTTAAAGGCAGAGGCCCATGAACCCAAAGATTGAGTCATTCATGTCACAAGAGTTGATTGCCTCCCGAATAGTGTTTCCAATCAAGCATAACACTTGGGTGTCTAACCTCATGCTAGTCTAGAAGAATAATTGCGATATACGATTGTGTGTAGACTTATGAGATTTAAACAGGGTGTCCCTAAAGGATCATTACCCCTTTCCTTCTATGGAGGTAATTCTACAAACAATTGTTGGGTCTAAAATTTTTTCAATGCTAGATGGTTTTTCCTACAATCAAATTCTTGTAAAGGAAGAGGACCGGCACAAAAAAACATTCACCACAAATTGGGGGACATATGCATACGCTAAGATTCCCTTTAGAATCTCAAATACCAGAGCCACCTTTCAAAAAGCTATGGATATTGCCTTTAAAGATTTAATACAAAATATTATACTTATCTATCTAGATGACCTAACAGTGTTTTCCAAATCCGTTGATGATCACTTTGATCATCTAGAGCTTATCTTCCAGAAATGCTAGGAGTTCAGGATTTCTCTAAACCTGAAGAAATGTGTATTTGGGGTCCCTCAGGGGAAGCTATTGGGATATGTTGTCTCAAAGGAAGGCATTCTTATTGATCTGGAAAGAGTTAATGCAATCAAGGAGCTCCCCTTACCCGTGAACAAGAAATGAGTGCAATCTTTTTTGGGTAAGGTCAATTTCATCAATCGATTCATTGCAGACTTTGCAGGGATCATTCGGTCGATTACCCTGATGCTAAAAAAGGACTAAACTTTCAAGTGGACGGAAAAAGCTAGTAAATATTTTGAGCTTATAAAAGAGGTTATTTCTTCAGCTCCTATATTAATCAACCCGAACCTATCTAAGGACTTTATCATGTATTTTTTTGGTGGTGGGAAGACTATTGCCATTGTGCTTATGTAGAAGGATGAGGAAGATAAAAAAGAATGTCATTTTTCTTTCTACTTGCGCACCTTAAAGGAGTATGATGTGAAGTATAATTTTGTAGAAAAGAAGGCCTTTTCTATTGTGCAACAAGGTGATTGTTTGTGTACCACATCCTAGTGTGCGGCAATATATTATGTAAGGAGAAATCAACGAGAAAAGAGATAACTGGATTACCAAGATCTTGAAATATGATATTGAGATTAGGCCTATCAAGACTGTTAAGGGAAAAGGCCTGTGTGAGAACCTCACCAAAAAAAATGAACCAGTGCTAGAGCTCGAAGTCTCAGAACCTATGTTACTGAATGAGGAAAGCTCTAAAGATGATTGGTTGGAGGCTAGGATAAACTTCATGAAAATAGGAAGGTATCTGACCAATCTCCCTTCATTTAAGAGACATTTTTATCGATTGCAAAATAGTAGCTATGTTCTCTTAGAAGGAGTACTTTTCAAAAGAAATTTTAATGGTGTCTTGTTAAGATGTGTGAATAAGGAACAAGCCAAAAGGATATTAGACCAATATCATAGTGGCCCAGTTGGAGGGCACTTTTTTGCAAGAACTACTGTAATTAAAATCATTTGTGTTGGTTATTTAAGGCCAACATTATTCAATGACTCATTTTCATTAGTAAATTCTTGCAGTGAGTGTCAATTTTATGTCAAAAAAATGAAGAACGCATTTATGCCTCTAAGACCCATAGTAGTAGAGGAATATTTTGCTCAATGGGGTCTTGACCTCATTGGTATGATTAACCCTTTTTCATCAGCTCAACATAGGTAGATATTTATAGCAACTAATTACTTCACCAGATGGGTAGAGGTTCTTCCATTAAAAAATGCAAGAAAAATAGAAATTGTTAATTTCCTTGAGGAGTTGGTAGGCAAATTTTGCCCACTGAAAAAAATTATTTCTGACAATGCTAAAGATTTTCTTGGCTCTAAGAGGAGCCAATTTGCACTAAAATATGGGGTCTTCTTGAAAACCTCTTCTAATTATTACCCACAGGGGAATGGCCTCGCATAGTCCACAAATAAAAACCTCATCAAGTTGATCAAAAGGATAGGCTTAGAACACTAGAGGGAGTGGCATAAAAACCTTTGAACAATGTTATGGGAAGACCGTATTACACCCAAGCAGATATTAAAGACATATGCTTATGAGATGGTGTATGGGAAGGAGGCGATGTTGCCTATTACTATGGAAATCTGTACTCTCCAATTGCTCAAATCTCCAAAAATTGAGCAGAATAGAGCTATGGAGGTATGATTTTCTAAGTTACTTGAGGTATAGGAGAAAATAGAGCATGCTGTTGAGGCGATGAACAACCACCAACAGGTGGTGAAGAAGTGGTTTGATAAAAATACATCTGACTAGGAGATACAGTGTGGGGACTTGGTGCTCAAGTTCAACGAACGTGGGGTGAAGCCTGACCAACAAGGAAAGTTTGATAGTCTTTGGGAAGGGCCTTTTAAAATCATCCAGTGCAAATAGTTTTAACTCTTTTGAGTTAGAAAACATGGAAGGAAACACTTTGGGTATTCTAGTTAATAGAATACACCTTAAAAAATTTAATTAGGTCTACTTATGTAGTGGGTTTGTAAATTTGTAAATATGTAATTATTTTTCCTGCTTTAAGTTTTGGGTTTTCTCAGTGCTTTTTGAATGACAACAATAATATTACAAGAAATTGAGATACAATGAAAAATGAGCCAATGTATAAAAACTTGTGTATTATATTAATTTTGGAACATTTACATTATATACGGTGGAGGCTAGTGGCCATGTATCAAAATATGCATATATATCTGCTACAGGGGGGTAGAGGCTGCCAAAAAAGAAAAATAAAATTGAATTATCTTTCTACATTTCTCAAGTAGAGGAGGGACCAACAACAACAACAACTAGAGGCACAAGATGGGGAAACACCATCCTCTATAAATTTTTGTACCACTGAATATTTTGAAAGGGCTCCACATTCTGCATTCTCATGAGGAAGTGGTAGCTGACGCGAGCCTTATGACAGTGTTCTTTGTGCATCTTGAGCTCAAATCCGCATAGAAAGGGATTGGTTGGCACATGTCATTTATACTCAAGTAGCCAACCTAGGTTGTAGACAAAAGGAACTCCACGATCAAATTCAACAGGTCGCACCACATTCTCTAGGCCTCCAAGGTAGCACCAAGGGAAGAGTCACTTGGTTAGCTTCAGTATTTTGCATTTTGAAATGCCTATGTCTAGGAGGGAAGTGAAAAAGTGGGAGAAGATGCCGATGTTTACCCTATATTGGTCCTTGTACTCTACACAGTCTTTACCTATGACCCATTTGATCGCCTTTACATATAATAGGTTTTTTACACCTGTTATGCGCTTCAGGCGCCTTCCCCTAACCTTTCCTAGAAATGTGGCCTAGGTATTTTTTACAAACTAGTCTAATTGGTGTCTCCATAATTGCTTGCTACTCTAGCTAGATGATGAAATTTCTAAGATAAACTAGGGCCTACTAAGTAATAATTCTAAAATTAATTGTGATTAGAAAATTTTCTAAGGTCTCTATTTATAGATTGGTCAGGGTTTGCCTAATGAGGCAAGCTATGATTACGTAAGAGGAAAATTGTACTATAAATCCTTGATAATCAGTGTGGCGGCATGTGAAGTTATGTGAATGGTCAGGTATAGATGCAACTTTCTCCATTCAAGTTTTTGAACTAAATGAAAATAGACCAGGTGTTAGTAGGATGAGTTGTTGTCCTAATTGAATCAAGGAAAATCTTGTCATACGGCCGTTGGGTGATGCGCCCAAGTACGATCAGGAAATCTGTAAATGCAAAAGAGCTTGCAAAAGATATGGAAAGGTGGTCTTAGTGCGTTGTCCAAGAAAAACCAAGTGCCACCTCATGCGAGGTCATGTACCTTAAATGTGAAGATTATTTTGGCAGGTTGGTGATCTCTTCACACACACATAAAAAGTTGGTGGTGCATGTAGCAACTAAATGTGAAAAGCTGGCATGTACACTTGCTAAGCCATTTTTCACGAAAATCAAAAAGCAGGTTAGGCACATGAAAGGAATTTATCATGAAAATAGCTAAGTCATTTACAAAGAAGAGAAAGTGTTTTTAGAAGCTAAGTCATTTGCAAAGTTTGTGAAGCCCCTTGCGAATACAGAGAAAATGGCTAAAATTACAGACAGTTCAACACATGCCTTGGTCCTAGAGAGTATTGATGAGCAAAGATTGATGACACCCTGTATAAATATATATGACCTTGAGTCTTATGCTACTCCAGGCATCTCAATAAAGTCATCCTAGCCCTTTACTAGTTAAGAAGACCAAAAAATGATTGACACAGTTTCTCCTTGAAATCAGGCCCTAGTATCAGAGGATTGGGATAATGTTTTGGATCTTGAGTTATCTCAGAATCCCAAGAGCCCGAGGGAGGCTACTTGTGAAAAGATGAAGAAGATTTTTGACCCTTTTCATAGACATTTATGGAACTATGGGCTTCCCTAGTGCATGGTTCCTCTGGTGCATCATTGTCCAAAAATTGTGGTGTCATGCACAACAAGCTTTGATCCTTAGACTGGAGTTATAAGTGACCCTAATTTGAGGGTAGTTATCAACCACCAAGCCCTACAAGATATGATATGCATCCCATTCCTCTCACTCAAGAATGTTGAAAATTTTGACATTCAAAGAATGTAGGACTACTGGAGAGCACTCTGGTTGGTGCAACAATTTTATCACACTGAGACTACTCAGCTGGTGGATTTTTCAGCACCTCCCAGATTCCCAATTACTCTAGGTGATTTAAATTTAGGGTCCTCTTTCATCTACTCTATGTTGCCATTGGTTTTTCGGCTTGATATAGACAAGGAGGTCTTTGAATTCCAAATGGGTCTCAACTTTATACTAAAGAAGAACACTACGCCTCCACTTATGGACTTCGTGAAGGTTATAATTGATGGGATGATCCAGCAGTTGAGTGAATTTTAGGTAGGTTCTAGATTTAGGTATTCTTCTTTCCTAGTCTACATGATTTTGCATCAGAATCCTAATTATTTCAAGCAATTCATGGCCTTGGTTATTTTCGATGAAAGTGGCATGAGAAAGCTAGTTTCGGCATGGACTCCTGTCCTGTCGAAAATGACTCATTCCTAGCTCTGACTTTGTGGGATTTGGATGGATCTTGGAGTAGCATGGTTGTACGATTATCACCAAGACATAAATCATGGATGATAGACCTTTTTTCACCTTGCGATTGGTTCTTTCGTACAAATTTCACTATGCTTCGTATGCAAGGTATTGTCCAAGAACCCTTCTAGCTCCCACATATTTTTTCTGATAGAGTACTAGCCCTGGAGGTGTTTAGATAAATTTGTAACATTGAAAATGAATACTGGGGAGGAAGGCATTTGATTTCCTATTTGATGTTTTTGGTCATGTTCGGATCGGTATCGCTAGTAAATAAAAAGAGCTCGAGGGTTAACAACTCAGAGGTATTGTACTCTAAGTTGGGTAATCTTGGGTTTGTGATCATCAGCAACACATGGTGATACAACCCGGAGAATAATTTTTTAGAGGTTGGCATAAAAGTTCCACACCAACCTCGATCATTCTAGGATCCTCGAAGAAATGTTGAAGAGGGGAATTTGAAATTTTATGTAGGCCTAAAATATTTTTCCATTGAAGAGGGTTGACTACCATGGCTAAATTTTTACCACATTGTGGTGAAGCCCAACTCAAATCATAAAATGGGCCAGTACTTGTACAACCAGTTGAATAAGCTCAGATGGAAGCCCGAAAGAATTGGAGACTTCTGGATGTATAGGTAGGAGATAAAGACAAAAAATGGTATTTTCTAGGAGGTGGAGTTAGACAATTGGTTCGATGACATCTGGGTTCAAGAGCATTCAGACAGTGAGAACTCCTCAAACCCTTCAGCATATAAGAAGTTCTTTGAGAAAGGAAGTGCTGCCATGGAACCCGGAGAGGAGGTAACCCAGAGACCCACTATCACTGAAAAAGATCCAATGCACAGGGCAACTATGAGTGGACAACATGCACAGTAGGAGGACTCTTGAAACACACAAATGTTAGAGCTTTCTAGCTTATCTAGATCAGGCAAGAGGAGGCAAAGGAGTTTCAATTGTAGGCCGAAAGTTATTTTGGATCTTGAGGATTTTTTGGAGGAGAAACGGCTATGAACAAGAGCATTCACTAGAGGGAAGGAGTTGTGGCATGTAGAAGTAGTAGTATTAGCTACAGGTCTTCAGGAACCTCAAGAATTATTTCATCCCTCTTCTCTCTCTACTATGTCTATGGTCTCCTCTTTGTTTGCCCCTATTTTTTCATTTGCACTAGCTTTTTCTATCACTGGATATCCAGGACAGTCAAATATTTTCCCTCCTAGTTTTCCATTTCCATCCCCTACTTTTCATTGCACCCTCAGAACACAATTGGTCATCAGTCTTGACCTTTTGAGCCAACGGTTTACATCCCCAAGGCTTGGCCTATTAGTTGGTGCTTCCCCAAATTTTCCTCAACCCATGTTTCCATCATCTCTAAGTGGCCAGTTTATTCCACCCTTCTCCCTAGTACTTATTCCGAGGCCGATCAAGTCAACTAATGCATTGAACATGATTTCCTTCCCACTAGTAGTCCCCTGGGAGTTTCCTTTTGTTGGTGGACTGGGTATTTCTTCCTAGGAATATTTTTTGTAGGTGGATGCAAAAAAAAGCGCCCACACAAGCCGAATTCAAAAAAGAAGAGAAAAGGATGGGGGTAGACAAGCAAAGCCTCTTTTGCAAACAGTATTCCATGAGAGTTAGAATCCATTCATGTTTGCAAAGATCACCCCCAACGTGATCAAACCAATTGGAGAAATTCTACCGAGTGACTATTATGTCAATGCCATTGGGCTGGACTTGCAGCAAGCTTGTTCGCAAGATAAGGTCAAGCTGATGGAGGAGACTTAGAGGGTAGTGAACATTGACTTTCTCAAGCTCAGTCATCAAGCAAGAAAAAGGGGGGGGCAATTGAAGGAGCTAAAAAGTAAAGTTGATATTTGGGAAAACAAGTATAAGGCCTAGGAAAATGAAATTAATCACCTATTGATCGAGAAGAGTTCCTTGGAAGGAAAAGTGAATGAGCTTTAGGCTTTGGGGTCAGATCTCATTTTGACCTTACAAAATTAAATTGAGCAATACCAGGTGAATGAGGCAACCCTCCATGCTAATTTGAAGAAGAGAGATGATGATATGAAGCAACTCTGGTAGAGCACAAATGATGAGGTAAATGAGATGAATGCCGCTCTAGAGTCAGAAATTGAGAAGAGAAAATAGGCCGAATTGGCCTTGGAAGAGAGGGAGAAAGAAATTTCTACTCTAAGGAGTCAGTTGTCTATTTTGGATGAAAGCTTATCAGAGTTGAGGGAAAACCTGAGCAACAGAGTTGCAGAATTAGATATTTTGAGAGCCCAACCTCCGACATGATGAATGAGATCACTAGAAATTTCCAAAGAGTTATACATGTTGTACTAAGATAACGTCAAGACATTATTCCTTACTTTGTAGCCCACCCTGAATTTTATGGCACAAACAACCAGCCTATGCGGGATAGTTAGCAAAACAATGCAGCAAGTGCAAGAGATGACTTTCGATAAGGTTTCAGAGGCCAGGTGGTTGTTGGGCAAGCTGTATATAGCTTTTGATGAAGCTCTAAGCGGTGTAGGTATTGAGGATCAGACAATGGTGGATTTGGGCGTAAACATTTTCATTTCCATGCATGAGGTTGTCCAACATGTAGCAGAGTGCAGACCCAGATTGAATCAAATTACCAGTGACATGCGGGCAAAATTTTCCCAATTAACTCAGTGAGGTCTCCCGTCGCCTTTCATTGCAGATCAGGTGGTAGCAAGTGTCGAGTACATAATTTCAAGGATCGAGGAGAAGAAGTAGGATCTCTTTCTTTTCCAATCCTTTTATCAATCTTTGACCGCCAAAAATATTGAAGGTATCATGCATCAGCTAGCATAACTCTTTTTCTAGCTTGAATTGGAGGCAAAAGTATCTGGCAGATTTCCTTTCAAGGCAATCATCGATCTCAAATTGGCACACGAAAATCTACGAGCCCTCTCTATGCCATAAAACAAGGTCTGGACCAGCTTGCAAGCTTCCCTCTCTCAGTTGTGAGTGATAATGGGATGTTGAACCAAGTTTTATGGGGTTCTTCATTCTGCAAGTGAAATGTTCCTATGAATCACCAAACTGTGACCTTTATTTCATGAATTGCTAGCCTTTGCAGTTATCTTTTCTTCATGGCTTTACCTTGTCTTTTATCACTCGCAACTTTTTGGCATTTTCCATGTGGCCTCCTAATGAAGATTCCTACCGGTTTGCCTCTGTCAAGTTCTGTGTGTTCAACGCATGGCTTTCTCTGGCCATTTTATGAGCTAGTCCCACAATGTAGTTACTTTTTCTTGACATTTTCCATGTGGCTTCCTCTCAGATTGTGCTGATTAATTCGGACTTTCTATTTTTTATGCATTTGATAAGATATTTAGACCGTGCTTTTATTTTCCTATAGCATATGAATGTCTATTCTTCAAATTTTGTAATTTTCTATAGCTTAATAAATACAGATCATGTTTGAATCTTCTATGTTGGCTGAAGTTGTATTAGATTATGCTATGTAATTAAAGGATATTCTTATGTTTGAAGTGCTTTTGGATAATATATTTGATAGACAACAATTTATTGTTTGATCCTTTGCTTTCAACATTGTTCTCAAGTAATTTCGTTCATGATTTGGTGCATCACATTAGTCTAGATTTTAATATTTCCTATTATATTTTGAACCCTTTACCTTGCCCACTAAAAATGAAGAGTTGACTTCGATAAAATTCGGAGGTCACTTAGCTAAGTGCACAATGTCCCATAGTAGCTAAGTTCCCCATAAGGTTGCTGCCCCATGCAAAATCTTGTGTCAATAGTTGGTTTTGGGACCGTCATTTTGGAGTTCATGTTGCTTATTTGTCAAAATGATGTAAAATTGAAAAAATTGAAAAATTGTTAATGTGAAAAAAGTGCAAAATAATGTAAACTTGAAGTAATTCTAATAGAAATACCAAGAGGCAATCAACTCACTTCCACAATAGAAAATGATTCCAACCTCCTTCCTTCCGTCAAAACTAAATCTTGGCTTATTTTTGAACTTTGCACCTAGTCACTCTTGTAGGTCTATAGACCTATTTTTTCCACCTTAACTCTTAGAATTCCTTAACAACCTTTGCAACAAACCACAATTTTAGGAACCCTTTTAATCCTTCTTCAACATACATAAACCATCATAAGACTCTTTAGGATCAACTTTCATAAAACAAGCAACCCCCTTAATTATTCCTATCATATGCAAACCACCAATTCCTCCACTTTTAGGGTGTGATAAGTCATCTAACATAAAAAACACCAAAACCCTCTTCAATCAAAAGTTAGGAAAGGGTATATTGACATAAAAACCGACCCTCTTAAGACACCTCAATAAAACAGAGTACCGAGAAGATTCTCTTAAAACAGGGTATACAAACTGACCCTAAGTAATTATCTTGTAAAATGCACAAAATCACTTGATATTGAACCAAACCAAAACTAAAATGGAGTTAAGTCTTATTCCCACCTAATTCCATTGAAAAGAGACCACAATCACTCCAAGCTATGCTCAACCGGCTTGATCCCTTAAGGGTCCAAAGTGCAAAAGGGCAGAAATATTTGACAAGGTATTACTCGAAAACTATGGTTCTTACAAAATCTCTATCTAAACCTAAAAGATCAAGTTGGGCCCTCTATGATAACCTCTCAGTTTTTGTTATCTCAGAGTGGTTTTCTTGTGGTGTCCAATTTTCACTTCATGGAAAAAGTGTCAAATGCAAGCAGTGTACAGTTGCAAAGTGGTGAAAATTGCAGACTGCATCTCGTGTGACCAAAAAAACTATTCCAACATGTCCAAATAGGTATTTTTATGCTAGGTATGGTCCTCTTTCATACCTGAAGACACTGAATCACTCTGACCTACGTTCAACTAGATCGATCCCTTAAGGGTCCAAAGTGCAAAATGGCTACAAAATTTAGCATGTTATTACTCAGATATCCTGATGCTTATAAAATTCTCTTCTAATCCTATAGGATAATGCTTGGACCCTCTACAATAATCTCTCTGATTCTTTGCTATCTCAGAAGCATTTTCTCATGGTGGAAAATTTTCACTTGGGGAAAAAGTTGTCAAATGCAAGTAGTTGAAAGTTGCAAAGTGGTGCAACTTTCGTTCTGCAACTCATGTGACGAAATGGACTATTCCAATGCATGTGAATAGGTATTTTTAGGTTAGGAATGGTCCTCTTTCACACCCAAACACACATAATCACTCTGAGATACATTCAACCAGATCGATCCCTTAAGGGTCCAAAGTGCAAAATGGATGTAAACTTCAACATGTTATTACTCAGGTATTGTGATGCTTAGAAAATTCTAGTCTAATCCTATAGGATCCCATTGAGTTTCTCTAAAATAACCTCTCTTATTTTTTTCTATCTCAGAGACATTTTCTCATGGTGGGGAGTTTTCACTTGGGGAAAAGTTGTCAAATGCAAGTAGTTGAAAGTTGAAAGTTGCAAAGTGGTGCAACTTTCATTATGCAGATTGTGTGATAAAATAGACTATTCCAATGCATTCGAATAGGTATTTTTATGTTAGGCATGGTCCTCTTATCCACCCAAACATGCAGAATCACTCTGAGCTACGTTCAACCAGATTGATCCCTTAAGGGTCTAAAGTGCAAAATGGCTGCAAACTTCAACATGCTATTACTCAGATACCATGATGCTTAGAAAATTCTTGTATGATCCAATGAGATTGTATTGCACCCCTCTACAATAACCTCTCTTAGTTTTTTCTATTTTAGAGGCATTTTCCTGTGGTGGCAAATCTTCAATTGGGGAAAAAGTTGTCAAATTCAAGTAGTTGAAAGTTGCAAAGTGGTGCAAATTTCATTCTGCAACTCGTGTGATCAAAAAGACTATTCCAATGCATCTGAATGGGTACTTCTATGCTATACATGGTCCTTTTTCACACCCAAACACGTGGAATCTCTCCAAGCTACATTCAACCAGATTGATCCCTTAAGGGTCCAAAGTGCAAAATGACTATAAACTTCAGCATGTTGTTACTTAGATACCATGACATTTAGAAAAATCTCATCTAATCCTATGAGATCATGGTGAGCCCCTCTATAATAACCTCTCTCAGTATTTTCTATCTCAAAGGCATTTTCCTGCAGTGGTGAGTTTTCACTTAGGGAAAAAGCTATAAAATGGAAGTAGTTAAAAGTTGCAAAGTGGTGTAGCTTTCGTTCTGCAGCTCATGTGACCAAATAGACTGTTCCAACACATTCAAATAGGTATATTTACACTAGAAATGGTCCTATTTTTCATCCAAACACATAATTTCTCTAAAATACATTCAATTAGATCGATCCTTTAAGGGTCCAAAGTACAAAATGGCTACAAACTTCATCATGCTATTACTCAGATATCATGATGCTTCAAAACTTCTCATCTAATCTTGTGGGATTTCATTGGTCCCTCTATAATAACCTCTCTTTTTTTTTTCTATCTCAGAGGCATTTTCCCGTGGTGGTGAATTTTCACTTGAGGAAAAAGTTGTCAAATGCAAATAGCTGAAAGTTCCAAAGTTGTGCAACTTTCGTTCTGCAACTCGTGTGACCAAATGGACTGTTCCAACATGTCTGAATGGGTATGTTTACATTATACATGGTCCTCTTTTGTACCTAAACATGTAGAATTGCTCTGAGCTACATTCAACCAGATCAATCTCTCAAGGGTCCAAAGTGCAAAAGGGAAACAATATTTAAAGGGCTATTACTCAAAAAATGTGATGCTAAAAAACTCTTCATCTAAGCCTACAGGATTGCATTGGGCCCCTCTACAATAACCTCTCTCATTTTTTGTTATCTCAGAGTTGTTTTCCTGTGGTGTCTAGTTTTCACTTGATGGAAAAAGTGTCAAATGCAAGCAGTGTAAAGTTGCAAAGTGGTGCAAATTTTGTTTTGCAATTCATGTGACCAAAAAAATTACTCCAATGTGTCTCAATAGGTATGTTTACACTATACATGGTCCTCTTTTTCACCCAAACACAAGGAATTTCTTTGAGCTATGTTCAACCGACTTGATCCCTTATGATGGCATGGAAAACAATCGAAAAGAGAAACATACACACAACAATTGAGAAGTCCAAGTTTTCTACAAAAAAAAGTCTATGATCATTGGAAACTTGAAGTTAGTGGTTGTTGAAGAGTTTGAAGGAGAATATCAATCAAATATCTATTTTTCTTTGTTAGTTTTTATGCATTTTCTTCATTTCCAGCATGTGTACAAGTTCGTATAGTAGGATTTTTCTCTAAGATGATCTGATTCTATTGTAGAATGGTTTTAGCTTTGATTAGAATCCATTCTCATAGAATTCTATTAAGTTCCAAGGAACTTAAAAGTAGTTTTTTGAAATAGGTCTGAACTTGCTCATACAAGGGTTTGAGTGTAATATGTTGAAATAGGCTATTCCACCTATTGTTCAGGCTAAGTTTTGGTGTAATGAGACTGATGTAAGTAGGATAGGGAGTATTTATAAGAGAAAAACATTGGTAAAGGCATTGGAAAAGATTACTAATGTTGCCCCTGTTGAAAATTAAGAATTTAGGCCTTAAAAGCAAGGCTAGAAGAGGTGAAAAGAAGAAATTACTTGAGAGTAAGTTAGAATAGGTTGGAAATAGAGTGAGGTTGTGGAGTTTTACATGTTAAAAAGGTGTGCAAGCATAGGGGAGGTCAAAATTATGTTACATGATGTCCTAGTTGGGAAAAGAGGGATTTTCAAAGAAAAAGAGAGGTTTGAGGGAGTAAAAGCTGGTAAAGTTAGGGGATAACATAATTTGGTGTTCAATTAAGTTTTTGCAAGAAAAATTAAGAGTGTTGGAATATTTTTTGAGGTTTTATGAGGTTTGGGTTTGGGTTCGGGTTCGGGGGTTCGGTTCACCGATTCGGCCAAAAAGTTTTAGAGGGGGGTTTTGTTCATTAGTACAAAAAACATGTAAAACAATATATATATGCAACCTAGAAGCATGAATTAGGATTAGAATATCACATAACATCATATAAAAAACAAAACCACAATAAAACTTAATGTCATTTATAACATGGATGATAAATATTCATTGTTGAAACTTGAATTATGGTAGCTTGATATACACAGTCTATTGATGATAGGGTTCAATTTGTATTATTTTAAAAAAAGAAGCCAACTGAGTAGAGTTATCAACATTCTTCAGAAATCATAAGAATTTTTTTAGTACACTAGCCATTTTGATGTCTTCTTGTAGTCAAACATTATTTTGTATCATTGTTACATTGGTCTTGAGAGTGGTAGCTTAATATAGCTCCATAATACAAAATCTGGTTTACCTGTGTAATGTAATAGTGGCATAGGCATATTTTTCTTTGAAAGAACCAAAGGGTGATTGCACAATTGAAGTGTATAAATACATAATTTTTTGCAATATCAAGGATACTTTTTGAAATCTTTTTATGAATCATTTCATGCAATACCAATTGAAAACATGTTTTTTTCTTTTACATAAAGTTGTTTAGCATCAATCAATTAATATTCAAGACAAACCATTAAAGAAAACAATGATCAATTCTAGGGCTAACCAATTAATAAACATACATGTGAATAATTCAAGCATGTACATGTGAATAAGGGAAGCACAAGTACTCAAAAACACGTAAGCCTTGAAGTATACACATGAATACATAGTATACACAAATTAATACAAAGTATATGCATGAATACAATGTATACACATGAAAACAAGTAAGTCACAAAGTATACATTGGAACACATGTAAGTCACAAATTATACATGTAAGTTGTAAAGTATACACTTGAATACATGTAACTCATATCTATTCAATCATGAATTTAGAATGCAAATATGGACACCATCGATAAAAAAGATTTGTATTAACCAAATAGCCATGTAAGCATGCATAAATATATGTCAATATAAGTATGAAATATAGGTACAAAATATCCATATAGGCTTAAGAGAATGTCATATAGGCATATAATGTCAAATATATCCAATACAAAAAATGTACAAAAATTCCATGTAGGCATAAAACAAAGGGCTCTGGAATCAAAAGTCATCGCTCTCCATCCCCTCGAAATAAAATCTTGCCCTTCTCTTGTCAATTGGATGGTGATACATCTGTCACTTATTTATGCTGTGGTTGAGAAGTGCTCCTGGTGCTCATCCTAGTGTTATTTCTTCATTAAGTTTTATCTATTACAATAAGAAAGTACATTAATATATATAAATTACATTATAAAAGATGATATATTTAACAAAATAATCACTTATCACCATTTGATGATCACTCTCCTTGAGCGAAATATTCACACGCCTAGGTTGAGGTGTGTTGAAGCCCTATATAAAGCATCCAAATCGAAATTAAAACACGAATCAATAGTGGTTTTCTTTATCACTAGAACTAACATCTATAACAATGAATGTAAATTGAAATTTAGTAATTTTCCTCATACCTCCCCTGTTAGAGCCATCAAAGATTCTATATAAAATTAAACACCAATCTCCATTGCTCTAATTACATTCAGAGGTGTCTCCACTTGCAACAACTTAAAATAAAACAACAAATTATTCAATCACAAAAAACTACAATAGTGATCCATGTCATGACTTATAATGTATGAGATAATAAAAAAAAAATTCAGTACTTATTAAACTATATATTTATGACTATCATGCTTACTATTTTCCCTATCCATATCTTGTTCGAAAGATTAAGTTTTTAGGCTTTTATCCATAGCAGCAAGTCGGTGAATAGTTTGATAAAATGATTTTATAGACATGTATGATAATTGTGGTGGCATAGAGAAGGCAGCAAACTATTTGAAAAAATGCCTCAAAGAAATGGAGTCTTGTGGTGATTGAATGCCATTACAAACAAATGCACATCATGGAATTCCATCACCATAAGACCGCATTTATTTTAGGCATTTTTTCATACATTTCATTTCCTTCTCTATGGTATTATTTCTTACTATTGTGATTTGATAGATATTTTTTTAAGAATCCATAGTTTGTTGGAAAGTACCTAGTTTAGGCTTTTAGCCATAGTAGCAAGGAAGTGAGTAGTTTGATAAAATTCTTTGTTACACATGTATGGAAAATGTGGTATCATAGAAAAGGTGGTGAGTTGCTTGAAGAAATGCCTCAAAGAAATGTGGTCTCATGGTGATGGAATGGCATTCCATCACCATGAGACTGTATTTTTTGAGAGATTTTTTTAACCTACTAACTACCTTGTCTATGCTATTGCTTACTATTATGCTTTGATAGTTTTTTTTCCAAGAATCCATAGTTTGTTGGAAAACACCTTTTTAAGCTTTTATCCATAGTAGTGATGAAATAAATTGTTTGATAAAATGCTTTGGTAGAAATGTATGGAAAATGTGGTTGCATAGAAAAGGTGGTGAGCTATTTGAAAAAGTGGTGTAAGTGCACCTTTACAATAGCATGCATCCATGAGGAAAATTTAGGATTTTGAGGTTGTATAGGTATTTTCATGATGTAATAAGGCTTAAATAGATATTTTCGAGTTTGTAATGATCTTTGGTAGTCATTTTAGGCATAAATTATAAAGTTGTAGAATCTTAACAAAAGTTGTCAATGTATGTTGCAAAAATGCAAAAAGGTGCCAAGTGGAGGAATATGAAGAGTCAAGGTTGTTGTAAAGCAAATCTTAGGCACTTAGGAAGTTGAAATAATTGGGAAGTTTTTAAAAATATGTGATTCATTGTTGTTAGTTGTTGTTGAAGCATTTTGAAGGAGAAAACTAATAAAATATCACTATTATATTGTTATTTTATGTGTTTTCCTCTATCATCTGCTAGTGTATGGTTTTGTGTAGGTGGTAGTGCATCTATAATGTGATTGAATTGAAGGATTTAAGTGTTGGAATCAATTTAAAACTAATTTTAGTGTTTGATATTGATTTTCAAGCTTTTGGTGGCCTGATTTCAATAGGCGGTCAAAAAAAAAGGGGCTAAGGGTTTGATTAACCAAATGAACCAAAAATTCAATTCCACCTTTCTGTAGCAATAGTTTCTTGGTGGAATGAACTGGTCTGAAGTAGGAGTAGGTGTAGAAGGTAAGGAATTTTTTTGGTGAATATTTTGTGTGAGTTCTCCTCGCTGCCCTACTGAAAAGCTAGTTTTGGTGCCTTTTAAAAAAGGCTAGAGTGAGTGAAAAGATGATAGGGGTTTATAAGTGGATAAAATTCCTTGAAAAATATGAGGTCAGGTGAAGTGGAAGGCTTTTCGAAGATTTGAGAGGTTGAAAGTGGTCAGAGAAGTGAATAAGTGAGAAACTCTAGGTGAAAGAGGGTGAAAACTAGTGGAAAAGAGTGATTTTGTGAAGAAAGTGTATGTAGATATTTGGGGCAGCACTATTTGTGGATGAAATGAGCATGGAAAGGCATAAATAAGCCTAATTGAAGTGACTATAAGCTTGTGAGACATTAGGGAATAATATTTTTAATAATCCCTAATTGATTGCAAGGAAAGTAAGGGTTTTATGAAAAGGGGTCTAAATGAGTGAGAGGAGACCTAAAAGTTGAATAATCTAAGGTTTTCTTAGCTATATTTTGACTGTTTTGAGGTTTCAGGTGTTGGTTGTGTGTTTGGAGAGGTTACTTTTTGAAAAAGATGCCTAATTGTGGCCTAATTCAACATTAAAAGACATATTTGGGATAGTTGCTCCAAAAGAGTTGCAAGTGAGTTTCAAATCTATGAGAGTAGGTCATAATGGGTGCCTAGTTTGAAGCATAGACAATCTAGTGAACTATTTGAAAATATTCCTTAGTAAAATTTGGTCTCATGGAATTCCATGACAAGAAAATGCAATTAGAAGATGCTCCTAGACTTATTACTTATGCTATGTGATGTAGTTACATCACTACTTATGTTGACTTTCTAAACAACTATATTATAGTTGAAATTTTGTCATGTATCAACATCTAGTTATTAGTTATGGAATGTGAAGTAATGCCTTGAGTTTGAATAATGTGCAATGCAATGTAATTAATGATATGAATATAAAATACACAAATCTATTAAGTACAATTCATTAGTTAAACTCTATGTTCTATTACCTGTGTGAAGGATTGGCTAAATCCACTGGCACCAGGAGGTGTTCCCTCGAAACCTCCAATATTAGCCTATTCAACATCTAAAATCATATATTAAAATACCATTCATAGAACAATGTTATTAACATGTAACAAATTTATAATTGTTTACTAGTTACATAGCCCATCGATAGGTGTACTACAAAAATAAGTAGGTGTAGGGCTGGTGTATCTAGTATCAACACTGTGACCCTACAAGTTTATTAAAATCAAAAAACTAAATTAGTTAATATTTCATTTCAAAATATAAATTTAATAAATTTAATTCAATGAACATGCTAACTTTTACTTGACTAGCAATTCCATACACATCATGAAAAATGTCAGTTTCCCTCTCCATCTCTATAGCTATAGATGGATCCTATGTAGCAGCCTTGTGAGTCTTGGTGGGGTCATATGGACAAGTCACCCACAAGATTGACACACATGGGATCAAATCTAACCTATTAAAGACTCCCCTAGATGGCGTTGTACAAGAGGGATAATATATTGGATGACACTGCGTCAAAGAGCTAATGGCCCATAGAGTCTCTACATCAGCACTCTCCTTCATGATGGAAGGGATGACGATGTGATCATGAGGTGACCTAGTGAGAGGTTGTATCGCTTGCCACCTAGGATCCATTTATGCACCGGGTCTATCTTGTGTCGACCCCCCACCTCTCCCCTGGAAGTCCTTCATATCAAAATAATTTAGGATTTTGTTCAAGATGAAATCAGCATATAGTTTCCTGAGGAAATACTATAGGACTTCACAATTCTTGCATGGTGGGTCATCAAAAACTATGTACCACCTATCCCAAAAATATTTCATAATCTCTTGGTGGTGGCACCAATGAATAGGAAACCTCTTCAAATTGAGGGAGAGATATCCATTTGACCGTCGGTTAGTGAATAATGCACACAAATCTAATTTTGTAATTTCTAAGTCTTTTATTTATTTATATGATAATTTATCTTGGTAAAAAGCCCTAGCCACCTGCCCCCTATCTTGTCAACCAGATAATTGTTTGTTGATTGAATCTGCATTTTTTAACATATCTTGCAGTGAAGTAGCCTAGGTCATTCTTTTCGCAGTTGAACCATTTGGGTTGTTCAACCTCCTAATTAAATCCTCACTTTGTTTTCTATTGTTCTCAATTTCACCCATTAAATTTTGTTGAGTGCAAGGAGGGCATTGAGGGATTGGTGGAGGAGGTTGTTGTTGTTTTTGAGGATTTTGTTGATGAGGATTTTTTTGTTGAGCATTTTGTTGTTGCTATGGATTTTGAGTAGGGTTTCTAGGTTGATTAACATCTCCTACAATTTCAAAAAATAAATATCAAATACAACCTAAAACCAACAAATTCAAAAAAAAAACAAACAATCCCTACCTCTTTGACATCCTCATTGACGTGATGACATCGTGGCAATGAATCAACAACTGTTGATGAATATTTTTGCACAAAAGCACCTCCTAGAATGTGAGCACAAAATTCTAGGGTTTTTGATCATGGGCAACAAAAAAATAGTCACAATTGAAAATGAAATTCAATTCCTTTTTTTTCTTTTAACATGCAATAACGTGAGTGCATTATGGGTTTGTGGTGGCTAAGCCCCAGGCTCAACAAACTAAGCCATAACGTGAGCACATTATAAAATTCTCACATTATAACACACTCATGTTATGAGTTTAAAAAAATAAAATAAAAGTGACCGTAAAATTGCTACCCATGTTCATGCACCTACCAAAATTTAACACAAGAGAAAGAAGCTTGTTTATTAATTTTCTCAATTATAGGCCTTCACAATGTGATGATCCCAAAAAAAAATCTAGAACCTAACCCACGGTCTTGGTTTCCTTCTTATAGGAACGAAGGAAGCACAAGCTTTAGACCGTTCACACTCTACAAACTGATTTTCAAATTCCCAACCATTGGTATGACATTCTGCAATATTTATTCATCATGAATTTGGCCAATAAAACACACATTGCTTGCAAAATATTAAATTTCATCTCCTACTCATGGCCAATGAATATTCCTTTTACATTGTCAAATTCTAGAAAAATATGTTATGCAAATCAATTTATCAAAGAAAAAACTTGTGATTACATTCCACAATATGTCACTATGCCTCCATCAAGGTTATCGCTACCCCACAGAAACAAGAATTAACCCTTATGGGGATGTAGAGTACCATTCATGACAGATTCATTAACTATTGCCATCCCACACTACATTCATCTAGCTCCCTTTGTACTACTATAGTGACGTAGGGTAACCATTAATAATTTACATTACTCCCTACTAACCCACTCACTTGTTGTTCTCCTCCTGCAAGGACACAAGGAACATCATCAACATATCAAAAAGACAAGTATTATGATATCATCAAAACCCTTGTCTTCAATCGACAATGTATTACTCTTTCTTGTCAATCAATTGTTCAAAGAGATAATGAGATGGATCTCTTTGATACCATTCATTGTCTTTGAAATGATGTAACTCACCAATAATGCTCTTCAAAGGACCATTAAAGGGACCCCAAATCGGGTCTCTTCAACATGGTAAAGTCACCCCAATGCTTCTCCATGCTACTTCAAATGTGCAATATGGTACATGTATGAACCCACACGAATGATGAATATGAAAAATAAAACACTAATAATATGAATCTTCACCACATTTTCTAACAATGACAAATGGTCCTAACCAAAGAGCCTCAAAATTTCCATGTTTTCCTTTGTCTTGATTCTAAGCATTCCAAATAAGAACCATTTAATCAACTTAAATTTTTGATCCTTAGCCTTCTTATCAAATGGATACTTCATTTGCACCTACATTTTTTCATTTTTCTTTTGTGCTTGATTTCTAATTTCATCCAACTCTACTAATTTCTCCATTCTTTCTTCCATTGGTTTTGGCACATCCAAATCTTCCTACAATATAAACTTATAAACAAGAAAAATATTATGCATTGGAATTCTTGCTTGAGCTCCATAGACTAACTCAAAAGGTGATTTACCAATGTCCCTTTTTATAGTTATTATATCTTCCCACAAAACTAGATTGAACTTTGAATCTCATTCCCTTTTGTTATTGTCAAGCACCCTTTTGATTATCTTCATGGTGCTCTTGTTACTAGAATTTTATTTAAAATTAGCTTGGGGATGATACAAAGAGGCATATGATATAATTATTCCATTATACTCACAAAATTTCTTGAATTCATCAAATCTGAAACACATACCATTGTCTATGAAAATTCTTATGAGAACTCCAAATATGGTGATGATATTTTCCACCAAGAAATTTATTACCACTTTACTATTATCTTGTTTTGTTGGAACTAATTCAACCCATTTAGTAAAATAATCAATGGTAGTAACAATCCATCTATCCCCACCACTTGATTTATTTGCTTTCTCTCCTATAAAATCAATACCCCATTGATGAAAAGGAGTTCCAACTTGCATAGTTAGAGGCAAAGCTCCTTGATACTTCAATTTACCAAAAAAAATTTGGCATGCTTCACATTCCTCACATATCTATGAGCATTAGCAAAAAGAGTTGGCCAAAAATAACCTACTCTTAATATCTTATGTGTAGTGGTTTTAGCTGAAAAATATGAACCACATATACCATCATGCATCTCCTTTAGAATTATTTTGGCTTGTCCTTGATCCAAACATAAAATTAGGACACAATCTTTATCCTTCCAGAATAAATCACCATTCACAAACACATACCTTGATACTTGCAACTTTAGTTTCCTTTTCTGATTGTCATTCAATCCATCTGGGAATTTCATGTGTCTAAGGTAATGAACTATATTCATATACCAAAATGTATTTTCAATACTAGACACCATAAGTTCTTCTTGTTCAACACCACATACCTATGCAACCTACAAATTAGATTCATCCATTAATTTTTTCAACCCTTTTCCTCTTACAAGCTTGATGATTTGGATATTGATATTAAATTATTGGGTTCTTATTTATCCATATGCATCTACTTCCCGTAACCTCTGTTTGTGTGAGTACATCCTTGACAATCATGTTTGGTACACAGGTAGTCACTTGTGCTCCTACCAAGTAATATTTAAATGTTTTTACTACATTCACAAGCACATAAGCTTGTTTCTCAATAGCATCATTTTTCAGTTCAGCTCCTTGAAGTGATTTACTAAACAATGAGATTGGTTGTTCATGCCCTTCTTCATTATTTTGTAACATGACAACAACAATAGTGTGGAAAGAGGAAAAATAAAAAATATGGAATGGCTTACCAAAGTTAGGAGATTTCAAAATGGGAGCCTCTTTAATTTCCATTTTTACGAACAAAAATGTCTCAATAGCTATTGGTGTCTACTAAATTTTTTATCCCTTTTTCGACATTCTTGCAATTGGCTTCACAATTTTAGCAAAGTTAGAAATAAATCTTCTAAAAAAATTATTCCACTCAAAAAATGATTGGATAGATTTCACCATTTTGGGTATAGGTATTATATCAATTGCTACAACCCTCTCTGGATCTATTCTTATACATTCTTCAGAGACTATATGCCCAAGTAGCTTACCTTTAATCACAAAAAAATTGACATTTCTTAGGGTTCAAAGATACACCATATTTGAGTGCCTTTATGAATATCTTTTCCAAATGCATGCAATGATCCTCTTCTTTCTTTAAGTGCCTTTTCAAGTCATCTTGATATATGACTATGATGTTATTGATCAAGCCTGCAAAAGCTATGTCCATAGCTCTTTGGAATGTGGCACCCAGATTCGTGAGGCCAAAAGGCATCCTTACACATACATATGTTCCACAAGGTGTAGTAAGTGTAGTTTTGTATTTCTCCAATTCCTTGACCTTAACTTGATTATAACTGGAGAACCCACCCATCATGGAAATCAATTCACATCATGTTACCCTATGCAAGATAGCCTCCATATTTGGAAGTGGATAGTTATCTTTCAATGATGCAATATTTAAATTATAAAAAATCCACAAACAGCCTTATGTCACCATTTTTCTTTCTGACAGGTACCAAATTTGAAACCCAATAAGAATCCCTAATAGAATTGATTATACCACTTTCTCTGAGCCTCATCAATTATTCTTAGTTATAACAAAGGATTAATAGGCCTCTATCTCTGTCCAAATGGTTTAGCATCAGGTTTTAGTGGGATCTCATGCTGAAATAGGTCTTCTCTATAGGATTTCAAATCTTCATAAGACCATGCAAACAGATGTTTATATTTCCTTAGTAGACTTATAAGCATGGCTTTGAGTTTTGGCTTGATTTTCTTACCAATATACACTTTATTTGTAGCATCTTTAGTACCAATATTCACTTCCTCAAGATCATCCTGATGAACTAGTGTCTGCTTCAAGGTTGACCTGTCATTGCTATCAAAAAAATCATTCCAAAGCCACAAGACCTTTCAAAATTTTGGTTATTTTTAACTATACAACTTCCTGACCAAAAACAATATCCTTATCATCAACATTTTCAACAAAATGAATATAACTTATCTCATGTGCCTCATATTTGTCTACACATTGAAGAAAAATTATTAAATATGTATCATCATCAAATAATTTCTAACTATAGACATTATCAAAAATGTAAGCTATGATCTTGAATTCTATCTCTGAAACATGAGCCAGTGTAATTGTTGATGATTATGTCACTTGCAACAACACTACCAATAAAGTCTTCATAGAAAAACCGCAAAGAACCCATCTTCTTGAAAGACTTAACTAGGGAAACCTTAGGGTGTGTTCGTGTAATTGGAAAAGGTTGACTTAGTTCAATCCCAAGTCTCCGATAGTTAGGTCTTGACCATACTAGGTTTACTTCATGGTATGATGTGATAATGCTATTAATCTCAAGGGGTCTATGGTTATCTCCAATTTTATTATTATTTTTAATTTCATTAAGAATCGTGAGCATTAAGCATAAGATTTCTAAATCAATCATAAAATAATATCATGAAATCAAAATATTTTCAATAAAATTTTATGAACATCAGACAATCTTTCTATCACTTAAAGTAGATTTAGCTTTAAGCATTCAACAAATTCATAAAATAATGAAATATTTTCAATAAATTTCCATCAATTCATCTATTTTTTTGGAACATTTTCAGAAATTTAAACATCTAATCTAAAATAAATCATCAAAAATACTAAAATTTAAAATTTCTCCCTCTTATTGTCCATGCATGCCCCAAGATATAATCAAATCAAAGAAAATCGCTTTATATTTCACCAAATTGCTTCACAACTAGGCATAAAATGGTGCAAGCTTTTAAAGAAGGGGGTTTTAGTTTGGACATTGAGTAGGTTTTGTATGCACCCTTAAATGATACAACATACAGTCTTGTTTGGTTGAACTAAAAAAACCAACTATAAAGATTCATGAGATAGGTAGCTATCAAATTGGCTTCGATAATGGTTTAAGTCTATGTGCAAACAAATTTTTAGTCTAGAATGATTCATAAAACAAGAAAAAGAATAAAACTTAGAGAATTTTTGGCTCTTAAGACATCCACAAATTCTTAACTTAACTTAAAAAATATATCCACTGGCCTTTTATATAAATGAGACACAGGTAGGATAAGACAAATACATGAGAGGAAGTCCAAGAGATGAATCACATCAAGGCACGTAGATTATGGTGATTTGCAAGAGAATTGCAAACAAAGTCAATGAAGGTCAACTTCCATATGTACATTAAAGTCCTTCAAATTTTTCATCTTTTATTATCGCCAGGATAATAACTTGAATTAGAATAGTGTGTAGGAACCTTCCCATACATTCAGAACGATCACTTCATTATCCTATTCCTACACTTATGTTCTGCCTCAGGCTTTCTACTCTCGGGAATGAGCTTCCTCAGAGGTTTGTGCTTTCTATCACCAAATATGAATTATTGAGATTTTGGTATTCTAGTGGATTCAAACCCCTCTAGATATAAATCCTTGAAGTATGCAACCTAATCTGGTTATGACTCTACCAGTGATTCAAATTTTCTTGACTGTCCATACCCAAACTTTGCATCATAATCTTCTTCTCCTTCAATCACAAATTCCAACTTTTAAATCCCTTTAAAAAATATTTATAAAAATAAATCTCATGTAAATAAAACCATTATCATTCATTATCATGCAAGTCCATCATAAATAACACACTTTCAAGAAAACACAAATTATTGCATAAACATCCTCTTATACCGGATCAATGGATCATCAGACCGTTTCGATAAGCTTAAAATTTAAAGCTTTGTTTTGCATTGTTACCCGATACCTAGTACCCGGTATTTAGCTTTACCCATGATTTTCTTGGACTTTGGTTTTACCATAACTTCCATATTTACCAAACCTCAACTACCAGACCAAAAAAAATTTCTTAACACTTGCATTGCCTTTTACACCTCTAACATTCTCAGTTCTCGATACCTAGTACCAGGAACACTTGAATTACGAAGTACTTTTTCAAAATATTTCTCTTTTCTTTTAACTTCTTGTGATTTTTCAAACTAGCCACCACCTGCCATAAGCATTAGTTTTCACTTGGGGTCTTCAAGCCTTGGATTCTTGGGGAATTTTGTGAGACCACACAACAACTTGCAACCAATAAAACCAAATTTAAACCAAGAATTTGGATTAAATAACTAGTTTTAAATTATAATTTATACTTTACCTTTACCTAGATTCTGACATAAAAATAGTAAAATGTCCTTCGGAAATATCTGTGTGTGCTCTAATTAATTCCAGTTTTTGGAACTTAGTGAAAAAAAATAGTTCATTGACATTGAACTGCATAATTTGGTAATCCTCTAAAGCCAACCAAGGATAGAGCCTTGCTGCTAGTCAAGCATCCATAGCCATAAGGTTATCTTTGTAATTCCCCCAAACATAGCTCTACTACGTGCCAAGTGTCTATAGCCCCAATAGAGATATTTAGATAGCCTAAAGAGTTGATTTTTTATTTTTTAAATTTTTTTTATAGATATTTCATTGATAGCTCATTTTTTCTTTTGATATTTCATTGATAGCTCATTTTCAACTTGCAAAAAGTGAGGCTGGCTATTAGGTTGGGAATTAAAATGGTAGTGAATTTTACCTTTTTATTTTTCATTCAATGTAAATCCCTTAATCATTTCTTTACTTCTCAAAAACTCATGAGATAATTCCCTATTGGTGTGTATTTCCAGCTAAATTTTACCACTTTTATGTCAAATCCTAGCTAACTACAACTTGTCATATGTCAAAAAATATGCATAAATTAAAATTTAGCAGTAAACATCTTAATCACCAAATTTAAATCTAAATCTAGAACCATCAGTTGCCACCCTTCCAATCAAATTTTATGGAAACTACTAAATACTTGGCTAGCATTTTTGATGTGACAATGCTACACCACATTAATGGACCAAAAATGTCATGATGACATTTAAAAATGATGACACTATTCTGCATTAAATTCACACACCTCAATGCACTCATGTATCATTTCTTTCAAAATTCCTAGATGATGATGTGTTTTGCCTTACTACTTCATTTTCCTTTCCACTTTGCACACATAAGCACCTTCATGATTAATATGACTTAATAAGAACACAATGAAATGACCACCATTAATTTCAAAATCTCTAGCTTGCTTGATTCACAATCTTCATATAGGATAAATTTGAAGCAAATTGTCACCAATTGTGTGTAAAAATTAACTTGATTTAACATTCCACTCTGTAGAAACTCATTCAATTGCCACCTTGCTTATGATTTTCAAGATTTAGATCGAGGTAACTAAGTACCACAACTTCCTCACAGTTTTCTATAAATTCAACATTTCTCTCAAAAATTTCACACTTCTACTTTTCCTTCCTTTTTACTTTTGAATTTCTCTATTCTGCTAGTGCTTACTTGCTTCCATGTCATGAATACTCTAATTTTCTTGACCTTCTCTGAGTGCTAGAATTTTTTCTCGAGTCACATCATGACTCAGAGGCTTCACAATGTTTTCTTCATTTAGACTACTAGTTTTATTGTACCAAAATTGTGCTTAGTCCTTGAGGAACAATATGTGGAATCCAGAGCTTACCACCAGTTTCATTCCGATTTAGCTTCTTGCTTTGTAGCCTCTCTTCTAGATATTGGGCTTCCTATTGAATATGTTCGCTCAACTACAAAGATGATAGTGTGGCCTAAATATTTAGAGAATCTAGATACCATTCTTTCTATCACACATCCAACCATTGAAATTCCTTCCATGGATGATATTCCTCGGTTCTTGGAACAAGGGAAAGTGGTTCCACTTCGACCAATCTTGACTAACCTCCATATTCCTGAATTTGAAGTTCATTGGGAAATTTCCTATGTAGGATACTTAGCTCTAATGAACGAGGCATACCAGATTGACTCAATAGCTACTTTTTTCTACAACTCAACTCCCTCTTTTTTTCTTTTTTAATCTCTTACAACAAGAATTTTGATACTTCCATGTATATATGTGATACACACACACACACATATATAGTTTTGTCATACATTTTAAAGCGTGTATTTATTGGGTGTGGTTTTATCACTTTCATTTCACAACACAATGTTACAAATGTTTGAATTAACTCTCATGTGTATGATAAGTTAAGCAAAAGGGCCAAATAGAAAAAAAATGAAAAACAAAACAAACCCTACAAAGAGAAAATTAACCCTAACTAACCAAAATTCTAGTCTAACAAGCGACTAACCATAAAAAAACAATTTATTTTAAGTTCAATGATGATTTCCATTGTTCTTTCCGTACAAATTACATCAGGTTTGTCCTTAAATTCACTAAAATAAACTTCAAATATCCTACTATAACAATGAATTTCATCATATTTATTGCATTTAACAAATGTAAATTCAAAGGCATACTTACCAATAACTTGGCTCATATGTATGAAAACGACCTCATTAAATGTTGATCTCACACACCTCTTCTAGTTCATCAATACTCTACCTTCTTCCAGCCCTTGCTCATGGTTTTCCTCTTCATTTTGCTCAGTTCCATGAACGGTTGTGTCCATTTTTTTATTTTCTTCTACTCTAAAATTTTTCATTTCGCCGGCCCTTTCTTCACTTTGAACTTTGTTTAAAGCACAAACGATATCACAATTTATATTTTTATCAAAGAGAAAAAAATTAAAAACTTGATACTCTATATCTTGCATAAAATCAAAAAAAAAAATATTTTTAGCTTGTGAACTTTTGGTTTGGAATGAAAAACATGCATCTCCTGATCAATTTTACTACTCTTTCTCTCTAGTTACATTTTCCATGTATGAAAATAATGATCACTCATCAATGTATCTTTCTCATTTTTGGTGCAGTATTTTTGAGTCTCGGCATTCTCACCTACCTTCTTGAAAAACCTTAAGATTTTCTTCATAACAATTGCAGATATCAAACCATTTTGATATATCAATTAATTTTTTAACATTTTTAGTTCATCTAGCATTACAATCTAATTAGGAATTCAACACATTTCTCATTAATAGTCCCTTTCTTCTAGCAATTAAAACTTCTTCCATTAAGTAAATCACTTTATGTGTAGCCAAACTCACCCTAGTTAAAAAAAATTCACAATCGAGTTCACTGTGATTAGTTGTATCATGAATTAGACACTCGGTGACTCTACCAAAGGTGAAAAAACTCAAAGGATGTAATCTATGATTAAGAACTTTCCAGATTTTTTCAACTTCCTTTTTTCAAACACCAACTTGTCTTAGAATTTTGCCTTACAAGCTACCCTTATATTTAAAACCAATGCAAATTCTTAAACAAAACATGTAAATAATAACATGAAGAACAATAAAACACAAAGAAAAATAGAATGTTCCCTCCTTCTAGTGCTAGTTCCTATTGACGACAATGTCACTCACAACAATAGTGTAGATAAAGTCTTCATTGGAAAATCACAAAGAACCTATCTTCTTGAAAGACTTAAACAGGGAAACCTTAGGGTGTGTCTGTGTAATTGGAAAAGGTTGACTTAGCTTAATCGCAAGTCTTTAGTAGTCAGTATTGACCATACTAGGTTTATTTTAGGGTATGATGTGATAATGTTGTTAATTTCAAGGGGTCTATGGTTATCTCTAATTTTATTATTGTTTCCAATTTCATTAAGAATTGTGAACATTAAGCATAAGATTTCCAATTTGATCATAAAATAATGTCATGAAATCAAAAGATTTGCAATAAAATTTCATGAACATCAGATAATTTTTCTATCACTTAAGTCGATTTAGCTTTAAGCATTCAACAAATTCATTAAAAAAAGAAAGTTTTTCAATAAATTTCTATCAATTCATATTTGTTTTGGAAAATTTTGAGAAATTTAAACATCTAATCTAAAATAAAGCCTCAAAAATATTGAAAATTAAAATTTCTCCTAGTGATTGTCCATGCACTCCCCAAGATATAATCAAATTAAAAAAAACCACTTTAAATACTTCACTAGATTGCTTCACAACTAGGCATAAAATGGTGCAAGCTTTTAAAGAAGAGGGTTTTAGTTTGGACACCAAATAGGTTCTGTATACACCCTTAAATAGTGCAACATATAGTCTTTTTTGGATGAACTAACTGTAAGTGTGAAATAAGTATGAGTAAAATAACTGAAAACACTTCTTAATACGACATTATATCAATGAATTTAATTAACAATTAATCTATTAAAACCAGAAATTCATTTGAAAGTGTCATATTGTTCTCTATCTCCAAAGATTTATTAAATTGTTGTTGCTCTCAGATCAATATGACTCTTAAAATGACTATCTGAAGAATGAGAAGGCTGCTAAAATAGGAAGCTAATCCTATATGATGATTTCTAAATTAAACTGACATAGAATTGATGAATGAAGCTATAGTAAAAACTCAATGCAACCATGATTATGAATTAAAAACTATAATTATATGCTTGATTGTTGAATGCTTGATTGTTGATGCTTGATTTCCTGCAGAGTAAGATTGCATAAACTTGATAATTTGGATCCTTTCTTGGTTGAATGAAGCCGTATTTATAGATTTCCTGGCTATAGAAATGTATAGGGAAGGCATTGAGAGGCTTGGATTCAATCTAGAGGATTGAATGGTGAGGGATGGAGGAGATTGAGAGAATTTTGGAGATTGTCTCTACCCATGAAAACACCAGGAAAGAGAAGAGGAAAGATTGATGGAGGAGGATTGAGAGATAAATTTGGAACTTGTCTCCAATTTGTCTCCAAAACTTCACGTGAAGTTTCCATCAATAAATTTGACATATTTTAGACATAATTTAGACATAGGATATCTAATTCAATTTTAAGAAAATATAGAGGAATATTCCTTATGCCTTAATTTAAATATTTTTTATTTATTTAATTAGCAAAAGAGGGATAAATAATTTAATAAAACTAACTATAGAAGTTGTTTATTAAATTAAACAATAGAATATTGTAATTAATCAATAAAGTGTTTGATCTTTATTTAATTAATTTAAGATTGATGTGATAGAATAAAAATAGGGATTTGATAATTAAATCAACAAAGTATTTAATTAAGATTAATTAAATGTGAATACGAATGTGAACTATATAAATAAATATTTCTATTTATTCAAATAGTAGAGGAATTAGGATAATTAATCAAATAATTGTATTTAATTAATTAGGTGCTCTAGACCATTTTTAGGTGTATACATTTTTCCCCTCTTTGAAATGATGTGTTTACGCATTGCTTCAAAGAAAATTTTGTTGCTACTGCCAGTGTCAATGATAAAAAATAATTCAGTATGCCCCAGACATGCCCCAGATATTTTATTTCAAATGATTGCTGATATTATGCCCCCTCAGGAGATAAATTAATTATTTGAAATTTTTTTATTTCTTTTTAGAATTTTTGAATTTTTATGATGATTTGACGATAATATGATGATTTGATGAAGAAATAATTAATCTTCTGACATTGATGAAGAAAAATAGAGCTCGTAGATGAGTTTTAATTAATTCCATGAATCAAATTAATCAAAATATAATAAAACCCACCAAAATCACTTTTCCAAAAGTTATATAAAGTTGAAAAAGTCATTTTCAAAGTCATTTGCACCTTTTGACTTTCAACACCTAGAGATAGAGACATTTTGAGCCAATTGGAGCAAGATGCCAATCCCATACCATACTCACTATTTCGAGCGCTTTCGACATCATCAGCAACCGATCGCATATGGACCTCCAGTATGTACCCCTAAACCTCCTCGTTTTTCATGATTTTTTGTTTTTTATGCATTTTAGGTCTTTAGGCATGTCAAGTCTAATTAACGCTTCCAAGTCGCACTGAAGCGCTTTCATGAACTATTCTAGTGCTTTGAGATTTAGTGCTTGCATTATTTTCTCTAGAGCTTTCATGAATTAGTGCTTAGGTAGTTTAGTTTAGCGCATCGACATCGGATTTTAGTGCCTAGAATGTTTTAGTGCTTTGATTTGATAAAATTGTGCATACATGGTCTTTTATAGCGCTTTGATAAACTGTTTTAGCACATTGATGCGGTAAAATAGTGCTTTGGGTAAAATGGCGCTTCAGATGCCTGTTTTAGTGCATTGGAGTGTTGAGGTAGCACTTTGGATACTTGTTTTAGTGCATCTGATGGATAAAATAGCGCTTTTGGATTTTAGTGCTTTGGATGCCTATTTTAGCGCACCCATGTCAGAATTGCAGATTTTGACTTAGTTAACTTTAATTTCATCAATTCCGATCATGTCCATTCTTCAGATTGGTATGATTGATTAATCCAAATTCCTGATGTTTGGTTCTATTTGATTCAAATAAGACTTACTCTCATGATAGGCATAATAATCCTATTTGTGATGATCCTCATGATAGGTAGGAAATGATTTAACATCTGATAAACCTCATGATAGGTGAGATTAGATAATGTGTGATGAACGTCATGATAGGTGAGATTAGATAATGTGTGATGAACGTCATGATAGGTGAGGTTAGTTGATGCTTTGTTCTAGAATTTTGATCGAAAATTCATCCCAAAGTTTGATTAGACCTGATAGTGGAATGACTGTTGATTTCTTGACATAGTGCAATGATTTTAGATTTTTCATTGTGATAGGAGGATTTGGGTTCTCTCCAGATATGAGAGTGGTTTCCCTAGACCACTGACTTGATACCTCATTTGACACTAGATGAGATTCAACTCATAGATCGATGTGGTCTTATGAGTTTACTAGACATGCCCCAGATTAGGATTAATCAAGGTCTTCTGACTACTTTGGTTGAGAGGTGGCATAGTGACCACAATACCTTTCACTTGCCCACTGGTGAGATGACGTTCACACCCGAGGATGTGTGGCGGATTTTATGGATCCCATTCATGGGAGATATTGTAGCATATGATTCACATAAGGTGGGTGGGAGAGATTCCCTCCATAGAGTTTTTAAGGATCATCATATTGCAGGTCCAAGCATCTGATGGAGGATGATTACTGATGCATACGTGACACTACCAATAGTGCTTGCTGGATTTATTGGAGGATTCCTTTGCCCTGATCGCAGGTCAAAGGGATTCTTGGTGGGTTGGGGTCAGATCTTAGAGAGCATGATTGTACATGGTATGAGATATGCATGGGGGATGTGTATGCTAGCACATCTCTACCATGATCTTCATTCAGTGGTATACCTTGGAGCATGCAATTTATCAGTAGGGGTGACCCTATTATAGGTATGGGCATGGGAGCATTTTTCCATTTATTGACCATTTCTAGTTATGGATAGATCAGGAGGGAGACTATATGTGTTTCAGTACATAGGTTGGCTTACCAAGATTTAGATGGGTAAATTGGAGCATTGGAGACAGGTTTTTGATGATACCGAGAGCGTTGTTTAGAGTCCATACCTAGACTGTGAGCAATGGGAGGAGGATGATGTTGTGCTTGGATATTTTTGTGATTCCATGTACCTGATTGGTAGAACTTCTTTTGTATTAGAGCAATTTTTGTTGTGGTGGGTTTACAAATAGTATGGCATTGTTCAGTGTATGCCATAGGGAGTAGCCCACTATGCCCGATGATGGAGTGATGTACCCAATTGGGGGCCATGCCTATCATATGACACATTAGTTGCGGGATACAAGGCTCTACAACCATTGGCCTGGGATATGCACAGGGAGATTGTTGAGGCACCCGTGACAAAAGAGTATGCTGCATTTTTGGAACTGACTCCACATCCTCGCATCACCATTCCAGACGAGCCAACATCATTACGATAGAGGAGGGTGATACGTTGTTAGGTAGTAGCATAGAGAGTGGCAGTGATGGTAGTGATAGTGATGATAGTGATGGTGGCGGTGGGGGTGGTAGAGGTTCTGACAGAGGTTTGGGTAGTGGGTTTGGTCCATCATCTAGCATGCCTCGCAAGAGGCAAGGAGTGGCAGTGCCATCAGTCGATTAACATAAATAGATTGCAGGTCTCCAGAACCACGTACAAATGCTACATGGGTAGTTGGTACAGGCTCGGGTTATTCTTGTTCAGACACAAGTGTAGATGCAGGCTCAAGGTTAGGCTCATGCATAGGCTCTCACATAGGTACAAGGACAGTTGGTTGCTGTTCAGACTCAGGTTGCCACATTGATAGCCAAGCCAGATAGTGCTTGATAGATTGCTGAGAGGGCATAGGAGATGACTGATACACTGTAGAGAGTAGCCGATGGTACCTCCTTGGAAGACTACATGAGAGAGGTTTTGTGGGTTGGTCATGAGGCATAGTTCTACAAGGGTAGATATCATGATGCAGTGCTTGCTGATCACAGAGTCAGTTCTGCCCCATTGAGATCCGGTTGGACTCATACTCAGACAGTGAGTGAGGGTGTGACACAACCTCCATAGAGAGATTCCAAAGATCCTAGTCCTTCTAGAGGTGGAGGTGGTACTAGTCCTATTGGGCCTACACATTCTGGCAGTAGCATATCATAGATGCTATTATGATTTTTGAGATATTGTATACTACAATTTAGCCCGTTTTTGTTGATTTATCTTTATTTCAGACTTCATTGTACACTTGACACTTGATGATATATATATGAGATGTAGTTTATTTGATCTGATGATGATTTATGATTCTTATGTGATGGATGCATTTATTATGTGATGATGTATCATGTGATGTTTCTATAATGAATTCTTTTTATTTCAATGTGATGATGATTATGATGAATGCATGTGCAAAATATATGATATATGGATGTATGATATAATGTATGATGAAAATGATGGTGTATTTTATTTATGATATAATGATGATGCTATGATGTGATGTTCTAATGCATGATGTACTTATTGCGATGTGATGTGATAAAAAAATGATAATGTATGCATAATAAATGACATGACATGATGCATGGATGAAATGTATTTTATTTTAAATGTGATGAAATGTATGGATGTATGATTTTAAATGATAATAATAATAAAAATGATGATGTATGATGAATTAATAACTATTTTAAATGTTTAAAATGTATGAATGATGAATGATGAAAAATTAATGATGAAATGATTTTTGGATTTATGTCAAGTATACTCAGTCATATTCATGGAAAAGATAATCATTAATTGGGATCCCTTATGCAAAAAATACTCTGCAGATAATGAATTTATGATGAATGTAGTCTAATTTTAACATTCAATTATATGCAAACCATTGTCATTTTAATAGTACTTTTGTGCTTTGTATCATCATAGAGCTTTTATTGGATGTTGAAAGTGAGTACAAGCGTTAATGGTATGTGTTTAGACCAATGATGACCTAAGTGCTACTTTCATGATTTTTTGATATTGCAAGTGAACACAAGCATCTAGGTATAATTGAACCGAGATGACCTGAGCATTCATTGTGTAAACAAGCAAAGATTAATCATTTTAGTGTGTAAATTCTGAATGTTATTGGTAATACTTTTAGATAGCACATCCCTTGAGAATTCACATATCAATATGATTAATGTATAAACAGTAGACAAATAAAAATAGCATTCGTTTTCCTTGTTTCTCTAGTTCAACACATCATCAGTTACTCTAAAGAAATGATAATAATTAATCAATAACACAATATTTCCATCTTTTACTTAGAGTGTTTCAATCATTATTTAGATTTGAGATCATCCATCCTAATTTTGCGATGTTTTTGGATTTTCGAGATTTTGACAAAAGACCTAACCTACTAACTTATCCTAGGGGTCTCAGGAGATGATCAAAGATTAGCCTTGCCTATGTTATACATGCAGAGACCATGTAGTTTGACTGATACAAACCTATGTTTTTGGATTTTTGAGATTGACTTTTTGATTTGGTTTTGGAGTTTCTAATTTGAGATGGATGTATGATGCACTCTTGATGATGATTGATGTTCTGATTTGACTACCATTTGTGTTTTCTATGATACTGTTGTTTTATTGGTGAAACCAATGTTTTTTGTTGCCCCTAGTGATATCCAGATGTTTCCCCCAAGATTTGGAGCGAGACTTGACTATGTGAAATGATTTGATATGAATTCAATGATGGCAAGACTAATGGCATGATGTGGAATGATATTGACTGCCAAATTTATGATCCTGATAAGTTCAACATAGATGAGAAAGCTGATTTAGAATCACATATGATGCCTATTTCCACGTTTTCACCATATGTTTTGATTACACTCCTTTACTTTGTTTATTTTCCTGGTGTTTTTCTCTTTTTCTTTCTTTCTTTCTTTCTTTTTTTTTTTTTGTATTTTCTATTACCAAAATGCCTCTTTGCTAGGTTTTCATCAAGGAAATGATTTTTTAGAAGTTTGATCCGTGCACTAAGAATTCAAGTATAGAAATTTCTAAGATGGATACTTTTGATAGGTTCATCAAACAAATCCCCTTCTGAAGTTGATATTTGATAAGCTCCTGATTCGTATACTGATATGATGACAAAAGGACCTAGCCAGTTAGGCTCAAATTTCCCTTTCTTCTCCATGTCTTGCTAATTCCTAGGGTTCTCTTTTAGAACTAAATCACCAACCTAAAAGACCCTCAATTTTACCCTATGGTTGTAACTCCTTGAAATTCTCTATTGATAAGCCATTAGATGATTAACAGCTTGCTGACGATGCTCATCTAACAGTTCCAGCTCCTGCAACCTAGATACCCTATAGTCTTCATCTGAAATGATTCCTTTGAGTGATACATGGAGGGATGGAATCTCTACTTTGATGGGTAGTATGGCCTCTGATCCATATACCAAGGCATATGGTGTAGCACGTATTGGGGTTCTAATACTTTTTCTATAGGCCCATAGCACAGGATTGAGGTGAACATGCCAATCACATCCAACATCATTAAATGTCTTCTTTAGATTTTTTAGAATCATTTTGTTAGACGCCTTTGCTTGGCCATTTCCTTGAGGATAGTACGATGTTAAAAAATGATGTTGGATATGGAACTTTTCACATATTTCTTGGACATCTTGATTCTTGAGAGGTCATCCATTATCTGTGATAATGGATTGAGGGATTCCATATCAACCGATTATGTAATTCAAGATGAATGAGGAGACTTGCTTCCCAATGATGGTTGTAAGAGGCACTGCTTCTATCCATTTGGTGAAATATTTTGTAGCTATGATAATGAACTTGTTTCCATTGGATGAAGAGGGATGTATATTTCCTACTAGATCTAGTCCCCACTGACAAAAAGGCCATGTGGATGTGAAGGGATGCAGTTCTTGTGCTGGTGCATGAATCAGATTACTATGAATCTAACACTTTTGACATTTCTTTACAAACTGATAGGACTCTTTCTCCATGCATGGCCAATAATATCCCAAACGGAGGAATTTCTTAGCTAGAGTTATCCCACTTGAATAAGTTCCACAAATACCCTCATGAACCTCTCATAAGGTTGTTTCAGATTCATTGTGTTCTAGACACCAGAGTAAGGTACCATCAAGACCTCGATGATAAAGAATGTCTGTGATTAAAATATGTCGGGCGGATTGGTGGATAAAATTATGTTTTTGATTCTTGGACAAATATAGAGGGAGGATATTGTCTTTCACGTAAGCATAGGTTTTTCCATAGATGGAGGTTTCAATGGTTTCTATATGGCATATGGTAGTGGATTCTGAATTATTATGGGAAGGACTTGATACTTGTTCTACCATAAACTCATAACAAACATGTTTCTCTAGCAATTGTAGTAATGAAGCAATTGTGGCCATAGCATCCACAACTTTGTTCTTCACCCTTAGAATTTGATCAAACTTGATATTGACAAAGAAATATTTCAGATCATCTATTTGTTGCTTGTAGGGCATCAAATTTTCATCTTTTATTTGATATGCATCATTCACTTGATAAATGACTAGTTGAGAGTCCCCATATACCTGTAAGTCTATGATCTTCCATTGAATTGCTATTTGGACCCCAATGATCAATGCTTCATATTCTACTACATTATTTGTACATTGAAACATCAGTCTGTATGATTTAGGAATGGTGTGTCCCTAGGGAGAGATGACAAAAATCCTTGCTCTAGATCCTCGCTTTGTATACGATCCATCAAAATATAATACCCATTATTGTGGCATCATTGTCAGAATTTCTGCGTCTGGTAGAGGAGCCTCAACCAATTGTTCAATGATTGCCTATCCCTTGATTTCTTTTCTCTCTACATATTGAATGTCAAATTCACTTAATAGCATGATCCACTTCACCAGTCTACTTGTTAAGGCAACTTTACTGAGTAGATATTTTAAAGGGTTGACCTTTGATATTAGCTTGATCGTATGAATTACCATATAGTGTCTCAGTTTTTGAGTAGCAAACACCACCGTCAAACAAGACTATTCTATGAAAGTGTAATTTATTACATAGCCATTTAAAGTTCTAATGATATAGTAGATGGTCTGTTCTTTTCCTTCATAATCCTCTTGTGCTAATAGTGCCCCTAAAGAGATATTCATTGTTGCAATGTACAATATCAAAGGTCTTCCTTTTGTTGGTGGCATGAGAATGGGTGGTGATATTAGATATTGTTTTATTTGATTGAATGTTGTTTCACACCCATTATCCCATTTGAAAATAACATTTTTATGTAATAGATGATTGAACGGATGACTCTTGTCGGCCAGCTAGGAGATAAATCTTCTGATTGATTGGAGCCTTCCCTATAGTGATCTGAGTTGACTAATATTCTTAGGAGGTGACATCTCCATTATTGCTTTGACTTTCACTGGATCTACTTCAATGCCCTTTTCTAAGACAATGTACCCTAACAATTTCATTGATGTGACCCCAAAGATACACTTCTTAGGGTTTAACCTGACTTTAAATTTCTCTAATCTTGTGAAGATTTTGTCCAAGATATGCAAATGTTCTTCCCTAGTACAAGATTTTGCTAAGATGTCATCTACATAGTCCTCCATGAAGGTGTGCATCATATCATGAAAGATTGTTGTCATTTCTCTTTGATAGGTGGCTCCTGTGTTTCTTAGACCAAAAGGCATGATGTTCTAGTAGAAGGTTCCCCATGGACATGTAAAAGCCATCTTCTCCTGATCTTATGGAGCTATTTTTATTTGATTGTACCTAGAGAAACCGTCCATGATTGACAACATGGCATGTCCTGCTATCAAGTCTATGATGATATCAATGGTCGGCAAGGGGAAGTCATCCTTTGGGCATGCTTTGTTTAAGTCCCTAAAATCTATACATATCCTAATGTTATGGTCTAGATTTGAAATAGGTACAATGTTTGATATCCACTTTGCGTAGTCTATAGACCTTATGAATCTTGCATCCAACAACTTCTTCAACTCTGTTTTTACCATTAGTGTGATATGGGGATGCATTTTTCTCAATTTTTCCTTGACATGCTTGATTCTTGTGGGCAAAGACAAATGATGCATGAGAAAATTTGGATCCAAGCCTAGCATATTGGAATATGACCAAGCGAAGTTGATGCTTTTCTCCTTAAAGAAAATGATGAATTTTGGTCTCTCTTGATCTATCATGGATTTTGCTAGATGTAGGACCTTTGCTTTTTGTTTAATGCTGATGTTGATAGACTATGTTGGTTCTACTAGAACTAATGACCGCTCATGATAGTGTTCTGGAAGGGTGTCAAACCTCCCATCTTTTAGTGCCTCAAAAAAATTTTCACCGTTAGATGCGTTCTTTATTTTTTCTTTTTCCAGATGTAATGGTGCCATAGAATGGTTTTCACCATTAGATCTATTTTCCTTATTTTTATTTTTGCAACTAGAAGATTTGACACCCTCCTGTCGATTTGCGTTGTTATGAGAATTACAAATAGAACTCATACCAGGTTCATCATGACATAGGAAATTTACGATGGCATTATCATTTGCAAATATAGGTACAGTCATAGGTTCGATAGGTTCCCATTCAATAAGTTTCGGGTGTATTAGTGGCATGAGGTCATCAGATTCATTTATGTTGATGGATGTAAGGGTTTGGACTACCATTTTTTCATAGTTTTTTATTGGAATATCGAGGTCAATAATGGTACCTTCTTCAAGATCTTCTAGTTCACTTAAAGTATGTTTGTCCCCACTTGGGTCATCGATATTTAGTGATCCTGCTATGAATGGTCTAGACCCAGAGCCTTGTCCCTCCTCCTGCGTAGGTGCATATTTTTGGATTATATCAACTTGAATATCAGTGTAAGATACATAAAAAATAAAGATCCCACTCATATTCATTCGAATCCATTTCAGAGATATCTCTAACCTGAAGGATTCGTTCAACAACTTTCTTTGTCATTTCTTTTTTTTGGTCCTCAGAGTATCTGAGTCCTATCTTCTCTTTCGAATGGAGAGTGAGGGGCTGAATAGGCTCTATGATTCCATCCTTCCTTAATCCAATGGGTCCTTGTCCCTCATAACCCATTTTCTCTAGGATAGCTTTCCCTTTGCCATATTGTCTGTATTGATATACTTGATACTGTCATTTGATGTTGATGGTTCTTTATCTTTGTATAACCAATCAAGGATTGCTTTATTGTCTGATTTGTCCTCTATGGTACCAAATTTTACAAACATTTCTTGTAGAGCCATGATAGGTAATGATGTTTGATGTTTGATCATGGTTGGTTGACCATATGTCTTAGGAGATGGCATTAACTGTGAAAGGTTAAGCAATTGCTCCATAGAATATTGCCCTATTCCCTGATCTGTCAACTGGATTTGCTCTTGAAATTTTTGTGATAAAGAATTTTGTGGATCTGGATTGTTTGTTGATTGAGTGTCAACGGGACTTGTTTGTTTTTCTTTATCCTTCTTCTCTACCCACTGAGTGGTGATATTAGGAGATTTTTCTTCGTTGGATGATTTTGAACTGGATGCTTCCCTATTGTGGGGTACAAAGGTATCTTGAGAGATCCTAAGTGTGTCACAATGCTGGGGATGATTATAATCAGTAGATATAGTTACCTCCTATCCATTTATTGGGAAATTTAAACATTGATGATATGTGGAAGGCACGGCTTGTATTTCATGGATCCATGGTCATCCTAAGAGTATGTTATAAGTTAACTCTTTTTGCAATACTTGACATGCTATGTGTTTCATCATTGGCCCCAGTTGAATGGGTAACACAATTAAACCTTTAGACAACCTTTCTTCCTCATCATATGCTTTTATAGTCATTTTCCTTTGGGCATCAATGGCATCATCAGAATACCCTAGTGCACGGATTAACTTGAGAGTGCAAATGTTCAGACCAGCTCCCCCATCTATTAAGACTCTCTTGACATGATGATTATGGATCAAGACTTCAATATGGAGTGCAGTATTTTGGGGATGGTTTAGTGAGACATCATTCTGTTTAGAGAATGATAGACAATGTGGGGTAGTCAAATTCCCCACCATAGCTTGGAACTGACAAACATCTAGATTCTTTGAGACTGTAGTGGCAACTAGTGCTTTTTCTAGAACCTCCTTATATGATGGTGATATTTTCAAGAGTTCTATTATTGATATCTAGGTTGGAATGTTCTGAAGTTGATCGACAATGTTATAATGAGATGGAGGTGGATATGTATTTTTAGACCCAACTCCCTTTAACACTACCCTGTATTTCCCCCTAGTCATTACATTTGTTGGCTGATAGTCCTGACGGTCTCTGATTTTTAAAACATTGATTTGATTTTCAGATTTTTGTATGCTTGGGATTAAATCCAAAGGGGTAGTATCATTGGTTTCGTTGTTGTTAGCTGTATGATCATTCTCTACTGTGGAAAGACAAAGGATTGTTTTATCATAGAAATGATTAATGTTCTTACCTTTGTTGTTTGTTGAGGATGATGCTCCTTTGCAATAGTTTGGAAAAGGGTCCTTGAAGGCTGAATGATCATTATTATTTTGGGGTCCCTCCACATATACTTTTTTATTGTCAATTAGATCTTGTACCGCATGTTTCAACTCCATACAATCATTAGTTTTGTGGAATTTGTTGTTATGGAAGTTGTAGTAATCTGAGTCATTCCACAATGATGGTTTGACCTTTCGATCCTAGAATCTTGCCTCCCGTGTTGTGATAAGGCCACTAGTGACTAATTCTTTCATTGTTGATTCTATCGTTTGGCCTAAAGGTGTGAACCTACACCGATTTGATGGTTTTTGATATGACTATGATTTTGCGATCTCATTTTTCTGTATGATATTCTACTTGACAATTTGATCATTGTTTTGATTCTTTGAAGTGGATGTTGTCAAGTTAAAAACTAGTTTGATATTTTGTGAATCATTTGTTGTTTCATTGGTAGTTGTGTTTCAGTTCTTTTTCCAGAACTTTGGTTTATCACTACTTGAATATTGATTGGAGGAGTTATTTGTGTTATTTGATTTATCGTTGAAATTTTTAATAACTCTTCTTTTGACTAGTGCTTCTTCAATTTTAAGACTGTTTTCTATGACTTTTTCGAATGTAGAAGGACATTGCAATTCATGTCTGTAACTCATTTCCTCTGTCAAGTTGTCAATGAACAATTCCATATTCTCTTCCTCAGGAATAGATCGAGGATATCTAGCAAACAATGGTCGCCATCTTTGTAGAAAAGACAAGAAAATCTCCCCTTTGTTTTGTTTTAGGTTATAAAGATCATTTATTGTAACATCGTGTTGGATGTTAAAATAATATTAGGAGATAAACATATTGATAAGTTCCTCAAAAGTCCTGATACCTGGTTGTAATTTCAAAAACCATTCCATACATGATCCTCCTAAGCTTCTGGGAAAGGGCCTCATTAGGTATGTTTCCTCTTGTGCGAATTCTAGGCTCATTGTTTTGAATTCTCTAACATGATCTATCAGATCAGTTCTCCCATTGTACTTATCATACTTGGGGAATTCATAGTGTCGAGGAAAGGGTACCATGTCTACTGTCGAGTGAAAAGGGTAAGGACAAATGTCCTATAATGCATACCTTTTGTTACTTCCGTTTGTCATATTCTGTATCTGTTGTAAAATTTGCATTTGGGATGTTAAAGTAACAACTGGATCTATTGCTGGTGTATGGGATGGTACTTTAATTTCGTTTGTTGTTGGTGCTTCTTTTAAGGGATTTATGTTGAAGTCTTTGGGGAGCTTGATTCAGCCCAAATTAAGAGATACTTCTCCATATCCTGTTCTAAGATCTTTTCGAACATTTCGGATCTTGTTGGACTGCTTCTATGTCTTCTGGAGTAATTTCATTTTTATCATTTCGATGTAGACTATTCCAGGGATTTTCCTCTACCATTGAATTTTATTTTGCAAGTTCCTCTTCTAAGAACCTCTATTGTTGTGACCTAGTGAATATTGGCATACAATTTTTTGCCCTTTCTTCCAAAACGTTGATCTTCTATGCTGAAAAAAATGTCAATTGAATTTTTAACAAAGTCAATTAAGATTACTGATCTTATTGATAAGACGCTAAAAATTGGATTACTATACTTGTTTCACGATAAAGGATGATAATATCCTGATGATGAAACCTCAATGTAGTAATCAAATTTGTACTTGATTTGACACTTCTGATTTGCAAGATCTTGTTTCAGTTGATAAGATTGGAAATTTGTATAAACCTATCTAACTCTGGTTTTTAGAGAGTGATTCTGATAAAAAGAAACTTGTGTTCTAGTAAAACCTATGGATAAATGATAGATAGAATAGCGGGAATGATTTTGAAGCTCTCTATTTTGAAAATGCTAAAACAGAGCACAAAGGTGCTATTTCACAAAAGTGCTAGAACAAAGTCT